>OW203765.1:39407456-39546210 GCA_934045905.1 Leuctra nigra
GCTCATTGCTCATCGCTCATCGCTCATCGCTCATTGCTCATCGCTCAGGACAGAAGGAACAGGCGGTTACACAGAGCGGTCTCAAACATCACTCATCGCTCTACCATATGCAAGGGTAGGGGTAAGTGGCCTTGAGTGGGTCAATGAAAGAGCTGCTTATGAGTGATGTAATATCACTTTAAGCGTAGGAAGAGGGATTCCAATCAGTCCATACTAGCTATGTCTTGTGTTTTAACAGAGTTTTAAAGAGAATTATCACCATTCCTTATCCTGATTCAGTTCACACTACATGCAGCGCCCCCATCGGCTCGATTGAGTACATATCTTTTTGAGTTTACATATGTTGATATCCAGCCAATAGCGGGGCAAGATGAAAGGCCGCTATTGGCTAAGTACATAATGTTCTGGTCCACATCTCACAATGAGCTACACAATCACCGCAGGTCGTCTTCTCTAAGATGTTTCAACGTCCCAATCTCGATTCACAATACAAACGGAAACTTAATTGCATACCTCTAACTTCATGCATTGACCTATAAAGTTTGGACTCAGCTACATTTTCGTTAAGTTAACATCGTTAAGTATACATCAAGCTATCGTGAAAGGAAGATACACCAAGTTGCTTTGCCTCAAGTGTAGTTAAGGTGATACAAGCGCTCGGCTGTTTTAGAACATTGAGAGAGAAGATGGTTCCATCAGTGGATGTAACTTTGATAGGATGTTCATATGATCAGTCTGATTGTAATAGTAGCACCTTTTCACTTTTGCTTCTTGCATTGTTAATTAGGCGAAACCGCTCAAAACTATGAAATTTCCGATACGATTAGAGTTGAAAGCCGCGGACCAATTGATCTCAAATTGTAATCATGATTAGATAAAAGACAAACTTAGAGATATCACTTGGCACATTTTTAAAATTAAATTTCATACGGCACCCAGCGAGACAAGAAAATATACCGTTTTTCACCAAAAATCTACTAATTATTACTTATTAATGATAAGTTAAAAAAAAGTGGCTGCAACAAGCGGCAAAATCGCTCACACTTGCACCACCGTTACTTCATGCATTGATTTATAAAGTTTGGACTCGGCTACAATTTCGTTAAGTTAACATTGTTAAGTATACGTGAAGCCATCGTGAAAGGAAGAAATATAAGTTGCTTTGCCTCAAGTTCTTTAACATGGTAAGGGTGAAATAATCGGAAAGCAACACTTTTCTTCCGCACATAAAAGCTAACGTCCCATAAAACCGCGCCAACCTCTCATTTGGAATCCCGAGCTGCGAAGAATCGCGTCCATTACGGCGGTTGCGATGATTGCGCGTCCGAGACATTTGCATCGTCTTTGTGTTGGGTTCTCGAGACATTTCCCCGCCTTTCAGTTCTCATCAGCTGTCGAGCGGCGCCATTCTTATTAAATCACGCTCATTCAACCCGAACCGGCCATGAGAACAAATCATTCATCACAAACTCATTCGCAGAAACGCGAGTGGAAATCTGAATTGAAAATATAATTCCAGATCCAATCGCACGATTTCTCATGGTTACTGTGAGGGGGAGCCACATCATCAATTTGTGCAGTTTTTCAATTCCACCATAAAATACATCGTCCGATTACTCTTGTGCAGTAACTCTTTCGAAAAGATGTGAATGAAAATCAATGGCTGAAGTTTTAGAGAGTTTTTAGAGATTTTAAAGCACTGTTAACTTTTTTTATACGGAGATTAATCGTGAATATATGAAGGGTTTGCGATATTGTAGAAATGTGAGGGTGGAAAATGAATCTATCGGCCACTAATAAAGTAGTATTGCTGGCGTCTCTCTTTGGATTATATCGCTTTTTGAACCTGGGAACGATCTTTGGTACGATTTTTAAATCAGTAGTATAAAGAATGTGTGACAAATAAATGTATACGACCTAATATTTGTGTACCTCAGAGAAACTCAATTCTCTTGATTATCGTTGCACACTTTTGGATTTATGTTATATTGAGGTATTCTCTTACACAATGACTCATGTCACCATTACAAATAGATTTGATGAATGCGGAACTGTTGCAATGATTTTTTAAGAAATTAATTTCATAATTCAGGCAATATTTTGTATAAATTTTAATATTGCAAGTAAATAGTGACTATAACTAATATATTATATTGGGGAAGAGCTTCATTATATATATTTTTTAACTTATACATTTAGGTAATAATTGGTTATCCATAATTGAGCTGGACTTTTGCCCTTCTTCCCTGGGGTACAGAACTAATTCGGAATCACAGTCGATGAAGTACAGATTTAAATTGCGAATTTTTGTGGCATGTGTTAATACGAAAAACTATTTTATATGAGGGTAATTGACGAATGTAGATCTCCACCCCCCACTACGTCATAAAACAAAAGTGAATGTTTGGTCACTGACAGATAACAACTGTCAGTTACCAGCTAAAGCTGTTACTTACAGAATTTAACAGTTTTACAATCTACAAATTGCCAATAATATTAGCAATGCTTTAAACTATCTACTTGAATCTTGTGCAGTCTCAATTAACTTATCATAAGAGAGGAAGGACCTTTTTAAGTTGACGAAACTATCCAGTGACAGAAGCCATAAAAATGTAAAACGCTTTGGCAACATACCTGACAAAATATAATTTGTTTCGTTGTACCACTGTAATATTTGTCCAGCATATCATCAAACATGATTTATATTAGTTTAATTATATTGATTGTACTATTTCAAGGGCTAAATTAAACTATTTAACACGTGTGAGCTAAATTATTTGATCTTTTTGAATTTCATTTGTTTGCATGAAAAGTTGTTATTTTTCTAATCACCCTGGAGTTACCATGGTAATACCTTTGTTTTTCATAAGGCAACGCCCACCTTCATTGGTCAATTGAGTTTAAATAAATTATTTAAAATTATGAAAAGTTTTCACATTGAATGAATGCGAATTCGCCTCGCACAACGACATTGCGACGCCATGTTGCCGTGATTCAGGATCTCATTGGCTGAGCTGGCAACATGGCGCTGTTAGTTCGCGTAACCACGGAGTTGCGAATGTAAGCGTGACTTGATGCCTTTAGTTCAGATATATTCTTGGAGTTTAAAGAATCTCTTCGTCGGATGACTTTTCAATGCTAAGCATTGGTTAAATCATTTCAAAGGAAGATATTCTATAAATATCCATCCTCTGTCACCAATTGTAGTTTTAGGCGAAGTTTCTTTGTTAAGACCACGGTCTATCATTAGGATGTTAACTGTGCAATATCCATTTTTAGACTCGTATTAAATTGAAAATAATAATGAAATCACTAGAGAGTGCATTTGCGGCAAATTCAAAAATGTAGCACATCTGCCACCATTTGTAATCTTAACGAATCAAAACTTAATTGTTCCAATAGGTAAACACAAACGGGGAACATTATTTGAAACTTTTTGTCAACACTGCAGAGAACTCAGTTTCTCATGAAACAATTGTGTGTATTTCTTACCTGCTTCCAGTCGAGATAGTTCCCATAGCCCATGTGATTGCAGGTGCATCTACAGTCCTTGATGTGTCTCATGAGAATCTCCTCGTCCCACACGCCCTCCCCCAGCCCCTCGCACCTCCCCTGCGCCTCCCCACACTCCCCCTGCGCTCCCCCACACAGCTCCGTCTCGCACACGCGGGGACACTTGGCGCCATCTCGCGGCAATGTCCTGAAGCTCTCGTGCACCTCGATGTTCTGGACCTTCTCGAAGTTCTTCGGGTTCCTCGTGCAGGGTTCTCGGTAATGCCACATGTTGTGGACGGCGCTTCCGTTGGGCTGTTTGTCTTTGCAGGCGGAAGTGACGTCGCAACGCCGCGTGGCGTCGCCGTCCGCCATCTTGGTGATGTATCGATGTTATTGGAAGCCGCGGGAGTCCGATGTCCTGCGAGCAAGAGAGTGGCAGTTAGTTAGAGAGAGAGGGAGGAGAGAACTCCAGGTGTGTTCGTCGTCTGCTTCAGAGCAAGGCAGATCACACAGGAGTGACCGGAAGTACGTCACCAAACAATTCGCTGCAAGAATTCAAATGAAAGTCAACGAACACGTTCCAGCGCCATCTGGATGACTAAATATAAGATATATAAATTAACCATAAAATATGGATATCAAAACAATTTAAATAATTTTCAAAGTAAAATATGTTTTTATTGAGCGAGCGTAGCGAGCGTCACCACGGAACTCTTATGGCACTTTCTCTGTGTGTTTTTTTTTTTTTTTGTCCGCACAGCCCAGGTTAAACCGCAAATTCAATCGATCTGAAACTTTGCACATATGCTAACGTAATCTATGCGGTCCCTGGGATCGTTTTTGAACGGGCTCCTGTGATTGGTTCAAGTTTTAAAAAAAATATCTTTCGATTGGTTGCTCTGCTCAATTTGAAATTTAGCAAAGTCATTGCAACCAACATTTTACCCAATCATAAAAAGTTTCAGCAAAATTCTCCCATTGGTTTAAATTTGAAACCATTTTTCCTGTGATTTTTGAAATTTAAACTAGAACCGATTGACCGACCAACTTAAAACTTTGCATGGTCATTGGTACCAACATTTAAGATATTTTTGCCAATTTCCAGTCTAATCTGTCGTTATTTTCAAAAGTTTTTGTAATTCTAGGGACATTTTGCGTGTTGGCTGTCAAATTCACGGCGACTTCGAATCTTCAGTTCAAGGCAAGGTAGTTAGAGCAGAAAGTTTCAAACGAAATGAAACTAATTCAACAGATTGATCTGATATTGTGTACACACTAATATCATATCATATGAGTGGTCCCAGGTATATTTTTTGAACGAGATCCTGTGATTTTTGAAAATTAACAAGGAACCGTTCAATCATAAAGGCTTAATCGATCAACTTAAAACTTAGCAAGGTTATTGGGACCAATATTTTTGGAGATTTTGGAGATATTTATATAAGTCTGTGACGAAATTTAAGAATTATTGGCTTTTAATGCCATTTTCGATTGACATAATTTCGGTTCGAGGTGTTGCGTGTATCCGTGCTCGCTCATCAACGCGTCACACAGAGCGTTTTCCTAGTTATGATCTGTTGAGTGTTGATATTTTGTTATTCCTCAAACCTAATCCCAATTCATTTCTAGAGGACCTTTTGATTTTGCGAGCAAGCTGCTGCAACAATAAGCTGAACAGGCCTCTGCTTTGAAACCAAGATAGTTTAACTGTAGTCTTACGTACAAATAACATGAACAAGTTTTCTTGCGATTTCCGAAATATTTTTCTACTTTATAGAATAATGAACCCATCATTCTAACAGTTGCGCAAATATATCAGAGACGAATCCAAGAATTCACTTTCCTGGAAACAGAGGAAAAGAAACAATCTGAATCACTTTTAAAATGTATTTTTCATATTTTGTCGGTATTTGTGAGATACCAGGGCGAACAGCCCCCCCCCCCTCTGCTGCCCCCCACAGTACGTTGTTAGAAGGACGAAGAAGGAAATTTACCCGATGTTTTCAACCTTTTAAGTGTGTGTTAACGTCACACTGTTCTGCAGCTAGGCTAATGGCGACGCATGAATAATGATGATTATGATTGGGTGATGGTGAAGACTACCCAGCAAACACAAGAGTGCACGCCTTGTATCATTTTTGTACCTTCATGCGGTGTTGTATTTGTGTTGTACAGAAGTTACTGGACCGGCAAAATCATGTCCCGAAAATATGCACATTTTCCATCATGTACAGCGTGCACCAACCCAGTTGCGGACCAGCATCTTTCTTGCACAAAACCAAATGCCATGAAAAGATACCTCGCCGTTAACTTACTTGCACTAATCTTGCAGCCATGAAAGGCACACTCCCAACACCGGGCGTGCATTGTCCGTGCGGATTGCGTGCACAAAATTTGCGCCAACGAAACGGCATCTTTCTTGCACTTGCTCTTTCGCATGTAAAACGCTAGTTCCAAAATTAGCTACGGGGATCGCTACTAGTTCATGTTGCCGTATTTAAAACAAATATTATAGTATTCAAAATCGAAAAAAATATCTAGTTTTATACAAGGAGGTAGTTTGTACTGTGTGATAGAAGACATTGCAATTAGTACATGAAAGACAATTTTATGAGACATACACTGGATTCGAACTCCGGTCGTCGATTTGGCGCGCTCCCGATGTATCCACTCCTCCACGGTGACGATGGAGCTTCGAGGGTGAAATAAGACATTTGACCGGCGAGCGAGCGCGAGCGATCGTACGACACAATTCTGATACAAAACGGGTACCTACTGCTGGGGCACTCCAATACCGCGCAATTCAATTTGTTGAGCGAGCGAAGCGAGCGTCTCCTTTTGGCTCTTTTGGCACGGACCTCTGTTTTTTTTTTTGTTTGTTTTTTTTTTTCTGTTACTGACGATATACAGGTCAGAGTTTTTCTTCGATCGAGCTGAAATTTTGCACACATGTACGTAACATTTCTGATTGTTGCAGACCCTAATTTTTTTGAAATCCATTGATTGGTTCAAATTTAAAAAAAATTAACTTTCGATTGGTTGTTTTGATCAAATTGAAATTTTGACAAGTCATTACCCCCAACATTGTACCCAATCAAACAAAGTTTCAGCCAAATCCTCCCATTGGTTAAAATTTAAAACCATCTTTCCTGTGTTTTTAGAAATTTAAACTATAACCGATTGAACGATCAACTTATAACTTCGCATGATGGTTGGGATAAACATTATCTGCATTTTTGACAATTTTCATACTAATCTGTGTTTAAATCCAAACGTTATTGACATTTTACGGACTATTTGCTTGTTGGCTGTCAAATTCACGGCGACTTCGACTCTTCAGTTCAAGGCAAGGTAGTTAGAGCAGAAACTTTCAAACGCAAATGAAACTGATAATGACCGTTTAACAGTCGATCTGATATTGTGTAGACACACTTATATCATATGAGTGGTCTCAGGTATATTTTTTGAAGGAGATCCTGTGATTTTTGAAAATTAACACGGAACAGTTCAATCATAAAGGTTCAATCGATCAACTTAAAGCTTTGCATGGTTATTTGGACCAATATTTTAGGAATGTTTTGAGATTTCTATACAAATCTGTGGCGAAATTTTAGAATTATTTGCTTTTAATGACATTTTCGATAGACAGAATTTCGGTTCGAGGTGTTGCGCGTATCCGTGCTCGCTCATCAACGCGTTACTCAGATTCATTGGTTAAAATTTAAATAAATATCTCCCGATAGGCTGAAAAATGAAAACGGTCTTCGATAATTCTGATCAAACTCTTATTTTGCATGATCATTAAGACCAATATTGTCTCTTATTTTACAAAATTTCATCCCAATCAGTTAAGAACGTACGAAGTTATTTACATTTTTAATATCTGTCAGTAATGAAGTATCGAAATGAATGTTTTCCAGTGCCAATTGAAAATTGATTCTGATTTGCTTTATGAACCAGGTGCTTAGATGCTATTTTAAAGTTTCGATGAAAAGCATACACTTTTAAGTTGATATCATAATCAATTCAATATGGATGTATGTTTTCTGTGCGTTGTGTACGCATTTCCGGTTCGAGAATTTGCACGTACCCGTGCTCGCTCATCAACGCGTTACACTGAGCGTTTTCCTAGTTTAAAAGAATGCATTAAATATCATAGTATTTTCAATTTCCTCATCACTTTTAACATCAAATAATTTTTTTAAGTTATTAATTTGTACAGTGCAAAGAAATTAATATAATAAGCATAACAAATAAAATGTGTTCATAATTAAAACATCCCATTAAAATATTGATACATGAAATTATTATATACGTCATAAAAGTCCAATTCATACTTATATAATTATATTTATATTTAAGTAACATTGAAATACTTGATTTCTTGTGGATGACCGTATACAATATTTGTACCACGCCGGCACCATTGCGTGCACTTTTCGTGCACTTTATATTTAAAATGCTCATTTTGAAGACTTATTGCGAGTATTAACTGAAAAAAACACACGGACATGTATTGGGATGTGAAATAATACAACTGATATAGATTAGAATTGATTTCGCATAGATATATTCATGTTTTCTTTATTTATATTTTCGCTTTAAATTATCTAAACACATCCATAGCGTGACTATACAGATTGGGTAGGCAAGAAAGTGGAACGAATAACAGCGTTGTACAACACTGGGCCAGCAATGGTTTTGCATGTTTCCGATAGAGTTGTTTCGCAACGCAAGAAACATGCACTCCTGTTGATAACAGCCCAGCATTGTTGAGTGCACTCCTTGAGTGTATACAATAAACATGCACGTCGGTCAACACAGGCCCGGTATTGTTGCGCTTGCAGTATTTCTGTATACAAGAAACATATACGTCGGTCAACACTGGCCCGGTGTCGTTGCGCGTGTAGTTTTATCGGTATACAAGAAACATGCACGTCGGTCAACACTGGCCCGGTATTGTTGCGCGTGTAGTTTTTGGTATACAAGAAACATGCACGTCGGTAGACACTGGCCCGGCATTGTTGCGCGTGCAGCTTCTGGTATGCAAGAAACATACACGTCGGTAGACACTGGCCCGGCATTGTTGCGCGTGTAGTTTTTGGTATACAAGAAAAATGCACGTCGGTAGACACTGGCCCGGTATTGTTGCGCGTGCAGCTTCTGGTATGCAAGAAACATACACGTCGGTAGACACTGGCCCGGTATTGTTGCGCGTGCAGCTTTTGGAATGCAAGAAACATAAACGTCGGTCAACACTGGCCCGGTGTCGTTGCGCGTGTAGTTTTTCGGTATACAAGAAACATACACGTCGGTAGACACTGGCCCGGTATTGTTGCGCGTGCAGCTTTTGGTATGCAAGAAACATACACGTCGGTAGACACTGGCCCGGTATTGTCGCGCGTGCAAATAAATTGCAGTGTTGTACGCGGGTACTGGCCCAGCATACAAAAGGTACACTCTCTGAAGGTGCAATTTATGTGTGTAGACGAACAGATATCTTTCTTGTATCAACCGTACAACGCCCAACACTTTCCTTGCACATGATGCGTCGGGAAGGCACAATTAATGTACAAAGCGTGCAGTGCTGTGTTTGCTGGGTAGGTCATGATGGACGGTGGGAAGGATGCGGTCGCGGCCTAGTAGTATGGAACGCCTGTCGACTGAGGGAACCATGCATTCACCTCAGTCAGGAAAGACGGCGAGGATCGAACCAGGGACCAGCTTGGTCGTTACGTCATTCCACTCCACTCATCAACATTGATTAGTTTCTGCCTTTGTTTTTATGTCCATTGTTCGGTCACGTCTCTCTTGAAGCTCGAGGATATCGACTTTCCAACGCATTTCTAAACACTTCTGCACATTCACATGCAGTTTGTTTTTAGAATCCAGAGTTTCAACCTGAAGTCAATATTAGACATGGTGGTTTATGAATAGTACGTTTGCAGTCATTAATAAATAAGAGGAGAAAGCTTTCAATCGCCTTGATAACTAGCATCGTGTATTCTAGTCAATCAGCCTTTAACAGTTTCTGTACGATGTCCAATAGTTTGGATTTATGTTTTAATTCTTTTTTGACGTTTAAGTCACTAAGTACTTACCTTGTTACTTGAGAATTCTGTGATCTGTGATAGCATTTAATGTGTTTCTAAGTTTCTATGTGTTTCTATGTAATGTTTGTTGTGTGTAATCTGAATGTATTATACATTTGCACTAGTGGATTTATGTACCTGTTTGCAAAATAATGGCAAAATAAATAAATAAATAAATATCTGGCCACAGTCTCTATAGAAGGAGCGGAATCTGTGATGTTGAAAAATATAATTCCAAATCTCAACTTGCTTGGTACTTCTATTAAATAAAATGTACTTATTTTGTTTTAAGAAAATCATTGCGGGAACCTTAGATATGTATGTAAAATAACATGTCGCCTTAATTAGAGGAACGACGGGCAACAGAGTAAGATAAGAAACAAACGAGTGTGGACAGGAGCCGTCTTCGCAGGAATTCTGTTATTGTTTTCCACCGCACGCAGAATTGATGCGTGAATCTCTGATATTTCCACCGCACGCAGAACTGATGCGTGAATCTCTGATATTTCCACCGCACGCAGAACTGATGCGTGAATCTCTGATATAAAAGTAAAAGACTCTCGAGACATGGAAACAGAATCTCGCCTGTGACGTCATCGTGTCCTGGCTTCTGGAAGACCGTTTCATTGCGTTACAGAGCAGGGGGAGGGGGGGGGGGTCCAGACCACGTGACGTGATTCAGATTCAATTCCATGGCACAGGAAGTCGTCACGGAGAGGTAGAAGGACTCGAGTCCATTGCGATGTTTCTTGATCGCATTTGTGTTGTTCATGGGAGTCGTTTTGAAAGAACAGAGGACACGGGAATAACGATTGAAGTTCAACGCTTATGACCACAGAGGACACGGGAATAACGATTGAAGTTCAACTCTTATGACCACAGAGGACACGGGAATAACGATTGAAGTTCAACGCTTATGACCACAGAGGACACGGGAATAACGATTGAAGTTCAACGCTTATGACCACAGAGGACACGGGAATAACGATTGAAGTGCAACGCTTATGACCACAGAGACACGGGAATAACGATTGAAGCTCAACGCTTATGACCACAGAGGACACGGGAATAACGATTGAAGTGCAACGCTTATGACCACAGAGACACGGGAATAACGATTGAAGCTCAACGCTTATGACCACAGAGGACACGGGAATAACGATTGAAGTTCAACGCTTATGACCACAGAGGACACGGGAATAACAATTGAAGTGCAAAGCTTAGGACTAGATGAAAGTCCCGTGCTTATGCATTATCAGCCAGTTCACACATTTATTTTAAGGAATTCAATTAATATTTCCTACATTTTTCTCTAAAGTTTGACTATTTTCCTTTAGTCTTTAGTTTGCACGTGACATCATCTCATTGTTGCGCGGCCATCTTGGTGGTAATAATGTCAGAACAGCTGTCAATCAGTTTTACAGTACTTTTTGATACTAGTTATGGTTACCAATGCAATTGTAGGCTGCAGAAGAAGTTCTTAAAGCTATAAAACCACCTAATTTACAAACAATCTTCAACTAACCGATAATAATTACTTTAAATCGACTTGACAACTGTACCCAAAATGGCCGAACATATACCATTTTATATTGTTGATGTAAAACAAAAGAAGCTCTTGCATACTATGTTTATCATGCACTGTATTTGTTGGCAACGGTCAAATGACAGTGGTTAGAGCTTGATTACATATTTCCAAAAGTGTACAACGTAAAATCAATGAATGGACACCTGCCCCTCTGCTTCTGTGGTAAGGAATTCATCTCAGAAGTTGGTTTTGCTGCGACTGGAATTACGTTACAAGTGGAACGCGTTGATGAGCAATGGTATGAGAGTTGCTGGTTTACAGACTTTGAGGTAATTGGAAAATGATTAGGGTTTTCTGCAATTACTTCCTGGATAGAATAATTGAAAAAGATTTCCAAGCATTTCAATAAAAATGTAAATTACTCTTTTCCTTGATCAATTTTGTTGAGCATGACGAAGACATTCTAGATTTCAACTTGATAGCATTTTCACTTTTCAATTCATAGTTTGCACGTGATGTCATCTCATTGTTGGCCACCATCTTGATGGCACGCAGAATAGCTGTGATCCTCTGCTTTTTGACGAAATTTTTTATAATTAATTGGTACCTGGGAAATAGTATGGGCTCCGGAGATATCTTTAGTACGAAGAGTACATTACAAAAATACATCGATTTACCTCAATAAAGTAATATAATCTCTGACCCACCAACGTGCCAACAAAATGTCCTTCCTCAGGTGGAAAATTCAATAATTTTGCATTGCTTATATAAAACAAAAGAAGTTCGTGCAAGCTATGAATAGACGATTCCATAAAATATCTGAGTGGTTCTGGTTTCTGAAATAATTAACATGCAGTTTGATTTCCACCTACCTGTTGCAGCAGTGTGTCATTAACTGCTTACTACACTACAGTGTACAGTGTAGTGTCAACAATGACAACACACTCAACACACTACAGTGTACAGTGTAGTGTGTCAACACAATACAACAGGTAGGTGGGAATCAAACTGCATGTGAATTAATTCAGAAACCAGAAACACTCAGATATTTATGGAAAGTTGCAATTCAAACCGCACAATGGTCTTCACGTCTGCAAAGTGTGACCACATGTCGCTCAAATACTGGAAATACAGATTCAAGACACATTAAATCAACAGCGACTTCTTTGGGTTTGCTAACGCAATAATTCTTCAGGTTCTAGACCGATTTATCTGATCATTCGGAATATTTGTCGTTATGATCTTGCAAGATTTCGATTTGATCAGAACACTCCAAGCAATGCTTCCGTGAATATGTAGCTCATATCGATGAATGAAAACTCAGATTTTCTTTAAAAAAGTAATATATTTTTGTGGAGTTTTCATTCGCGTCCTGATATTTCCATTTACTGCAATGTTTATTCAAGCGCCAGAGCTACTTACAAACATTGATACAGTTTAAGATTCCATATTCAATTCCTCGATGCGAGTTCGGAATATGCATTTTATTTAGTCAATTATCTTGTGATCAAACCAATTCCAAGAAGTTATTTCGTCGACGAATTGACAAAATGCTCTATCCATATCTCTACTGAAAATGAAAACATGAAAATGAGGATCTGTGACAACACACTTCTTCAAGCTTCAATGAACATGTTCAATATGTTACAAACTTCAAACCAAGTGAGATAACAATGTCATTAAAATGTTTTTAGCAAGTTATTCCTGTAGCGGTATCGTTCGCGTCTTTTTATAATCAAGTTATGTTTCTATAACAAAACTTAGTTTTATGCCTCACATTCTTGTTTTATACTAATACAAAGAAATTGAAGTGCTTTTAAAATAGTGATGATGATGATGAAGATGATGAAGAATAGGATCTACGTTAAAGGAGGCGGTCGAGGCTCATTAAGTGAGGAACCTTCCCATCATTTGCCTCTCTACTGAAAGAAACCACGCGAGGGAAACGCGTCAGCGGGAATCGAACCCGGAGTGTCCAGAGCGTCTCTGTCTGAGCCAGCTTGCACCTTCATGTCAGACATCATGAAACATTATCTAGTTAGGAAATTAAGCGCCAATAAACAACACTAACTAACTCGAAGATCCGTATATCTATGTTGTATCTCCTGGTTGCTATGGTAACATATCTCAATCTTGTTATTTTGTCGGGGAACAGGCAATTTTCAATAGTTTAAGACAGTTGTGAAAGAAACATAAAAAGATATAAAAACATGGTATCAAAATATTTATAGATAGATATTATTATTTATTACATTCAACAGCGAGGTCATCAGCGATCAAAAAAATATGGAAATTAAGTTTCCTTACCACTTTTTTTTTATTTATTTTTTTATTTATTTATTGTTGCAAATTAATAGTACATAAGAAAATCCTCAGTCCCACAAAACCAAACAGTGGCTTGTCTGCAGGACTGCTATATATAAACAACAACAACAACAACAACTTCCTTAGACTTTCCTAATTTCTTTATTTAAATAAGTAAAGATAATGATTCCTTATCTAATTTACTGAAGCTTCTGCCCTCAGTTAGATTATGATCAGCTGTGACGTCAGTGAAGGGTTGTTCTAAACGTGCTTGTCATCTCGTCTCACTTGACACCTATCTTGGCTCCTATCTTCTTAACATGGCAGTGACGCCGTATCAATTGATACAAGACAAGGACATTTAGAACAGCCGCCTGGAAACTCGAACTGCATTCGACATGACTGAAAAGTCAGATCATTTGAATGTTCGTTATGAAAAGAACGGCTCTTAGTGAAGCTCGACATATTCATTGAGCCGATCAAACAAGTTGCTGATGAAACGAGGTCTGACTTCTCAAAGCAATGAGATCAATCAGAGTTCTTCTTCGCATTGCATGAGTCGTCGCAAATACATCGTCAGTCGGCCCGAGCTCTGAGTCAGCAGTTCTTTCAGACAAATATTGCTTTGAACTTTGCTGGGATTGATTCTCAACAGATATTCATTTTCAGAAGCAGAAAATAGAATGAAATTGTCAACAACTCGATATTTCTCCAGAAAATTGGAAGATATTATTTTTACTACGACTTGACTTACAGCCTCATGCTCAACAGAATTTCCAGATTTACCTCTGCAAGTGCACAGCGACTCTATAGACCGATTTAAAAATTATCTAGGTGGCTCTGCTTTTCAAAAAATTTCACATGCAGTTTGGTTTTCCATATATCTGTTGGTGTTTTTATCCATTGTTTTAAAACACCAATAGATATATGGAAAACCAAACTGCATGTGAAATTTTTTGAAAAGCAGAGCCACCTAGATAATTTTTAAATCGGTCTACTGGATTCCGTCCATAAGATTATTAGCTCACGGTCTTGTGGTGTTGAGGACTGACACCCGCAAATATCTACTTGCAGACGCAACTTTTTTTGAGCATGAGGCTGTAAGCGACATCTATCATGCAAGCAATAGACAACATTAAAAATTATCTAGATGGCTCTGCTTTTCAAAAAATTGCATATGCAGTTCAGAGATCCTATTATCTATTTATGTTATGATCCATTGTTGAATAACATAAATAGATATGAGGATCACGGTACTGCATATGAAATTTTTTGAAAAGCAGAGCTAACAAGATAATTTTTAATGTTGTCTATTGCTGTCCAAGCATTGGCGATCGATATATAGACCTTGGAATAGGTCGATCAGTCACGGCCCATGATGTGGAAAGAGATCAAGGTGTATCTATTCTGTTGATTTACGTCTCACGTTTCATCGATTTACGATTTACGTCGAAAACTCTTACAATTTCAGACCGATTAAATTGGAATTTATGATTGGCACACACTACATTAGGCCGCAGCAAAAGTCGTGAAAATTTTCAGCTTATTCGGTTAATTCCAAAATATCTTTGAAGATGATTTTACTTCCTTGCACCTAAATATTCTCAAATCAAGACCTCAAGTTGAAGGAAATCCTACGACGAGCAGCCAACAACAGAAAACTTGCATCACAAACCGGACACAATGTTGCCAACAACACATGCGCTCTTTCTTCATCTTTCCAACGTAATGTTGAGATATTAATTATATCCTATAAAAGCACTGGGTTTTGACAGTTTTCACATGCGATATAAGGAATGGACCGTGGAGCAACCGTCGTATCAGAAAATATGGTAAAACTATTCGAAAGAATCTATGTAGGTACTGACAACAAGATATTTTATTAAATGATTTAGTGAAGAACTGATTTTTAACAAGTTATTTAAACATTATAAAAATTTAGCTAAATATTAGGGGGAAAATATGAGAGCTCTAAGGAAATGTAGTCTAAAATAACTTATGTTTTAGTAAAAATAACAAATATTCAGGTTAGGTACAAAGTCACGTTTTCTATTCTTTGTAAAATGCAAATGTATTATTCGATCATGCAAATAAAATATTAATCACTCCATCCCAATATCTATCTGTATTGAGAAAAACAAATAAGCGATACGTGATGGAGCCACTTCTGGCAGGAAACTTTTTAGATGCACTTTTTTATTTTGAAGTCCGTGTTTCCATATGGCAGTGAAAAAGGTGAAACATTGACGTTTAAATTTAGTTACAAGTTTACTTTTTCAGCCATAACAAACAAATAAAGCAAATTTAATATAATTTATTTATATAAATATCCCCGTGAAATCCTCCATTATCCCCCTTATGTCTAGTACCAAAGAATCCACCAGAGGTCAGTCGTGTTCCTTATTTTCTCGAATACAAGCTCATGATGATCATCTGCAATGAACTAAGTGAAATGTAAAATCGAATGTCTCACAAATCTGCGAACTTCTCTCCCAAAACACTCCCAGTGGATTGTCTGAACGCTAACTATCACTCTTGCACTTAGCTCTGTTAAGAACTCCCCAATGAAATGAAAAGTCTCTGTATAGCTTTATAGATCCGAATCCTAATTAAACACTTCGAATACACTCTTAATTGCTGTCTAAATTAAGTTTTAAGCGGCAATTTTAAGAATCTTGATTATTCTTTCCAACTTCTTGGCTACTTTCCGTTAGCATCTCGAATCCCTGTTTCTCAAAGTTTCTCTCCCAATTGCTTAATGGATATCGATGTTCCAAGGGAAGAGAGCCGTAAAACTACAACAACGCGAATATTACACAAGTTTGGCTTTTATCAAAATATTCTTTTAAGATGATGAAAATTGCTAAACTTTATGTAAATTTATACTCCAGCGAAACGCAGTGATTGAGACTGTTTTAGAGCTCTAAAAGAGTGATTCTTCGCGGGCTAAGATAAAGTTGAGGATGATTAGAGATGTACTTAGGAGATGTACGCGTGCTAGGATAAAGTTGAGGATGATTAGAGATGTACTTAGGAGATGTACGCGGGCTAGGATAAAGTTGAGGATGATTAGAGATGAACTTAGGAGATGTACGCGGGCTAGGATAAAGTTGAGGATGATTAGAGATGTACTTAGGAGATGTAGGCGGGCTAGGATAAAGTTGAGGATGATTAGAGATGTACTTAGGAGATGTACGCGGGCTAGGATAAAGTTTAGGATGATTAGAGATGTACTTAGGAGATGTACGCGGGCTAGGATAAAGTTGAGGATGATTAGAGATGTACTTAGGAGATGTAAGCGTGTTAGGATAAAGTTTAGGATGATTAGAGATGTACTTAGGAGATGTACGCAGGCTAGGATAAAGTTGAGGATGATTAGAGATGTACTTAGGAGATGTAGGCGGGCTAGGATAAAGTTGAGGATGATTAGAGATGTACTTAGGAGATGTACGCGGGTTAGGATAAAGTTGAGGATGATTAGAGATGTACTTAGGAGATGTACGCGGGCTAGGATAAAGTTGAGGATGATTAGAGATGTACTTAGGAGATGTACGCGGGCTAGGATAAAGTTGAGGATGATTAGAGATGTACTTAGGAGATGTACGCGTGTTAGGATAAAGTTTAGGATGATTAGAGATGTACTTAGGAGATGTACGCGGGCTAGGATAAAGTTTAGGATGATTAGAGATGTACTTAGGAGATGTAGGCGGGCTAGGATAAAGTTTAGGATGATTAGAGATGTACTTAGGAGATGTAGGCGGGCTAGGGTAAAGTTTAGGATGATTAGAGATGTACTTAGGAGATGTACGCGGGCTAGGATAAAGTTTAGGATGATTAGAGATGTACTTAGGAGATGTACGCGGGCTAGGATAAAGTTTAGGATGATTAGAGATGTACTTAGGAGATGTACGCGGGCTAGGATAAAGTTTAGGATGATTAGAGATGTACTTAGGAGATGTACGCGTGTTAGGATAAAGTTGAGGATGATTTGAGATGTACTTAGGAGATGTACGCGGGCTAGGATAAAGTTGAGGATGATTAGAGATGTACTTAGGAGATGTACGCGGGCTAGGATAAAGTTGAGGATGATTAGAGATGTACTTAGGAGATATACGCGTGTTAGGATAAAGTTGAGGATGATTAGAGATGTACTAAGGAGATGTACGCGTGTTAGGATAAAGTTGAGGATGATTAGAGATGTACTATACCATGTTATTATGTTTTTAACGCCGCACTGCTCTGCAACTAGTTTAATGACGCCAGATGAATGAGTATGAATATACAGCAGCGGTTGAGAATGGCTGAGAGTCGAGACGCAAGTCGTATACGTAAACGTAGACGTACATTTAAGAAATAAAATTGACTACGAAAGATTTTATGGCAGTGCGCCGGATTCCATCACAATGGAATTGGGAAAACGATCTAGAATAGGTATCATTTTGAACAACTAAGAACTACACAAATTAGAATAAGAACAGTTTTCAAAAAGCAACCTTTTCAAATCATATTTAAATATATTTAGTATCAGACAGATCAACTGCCATTACTACATAATATTATAATGAAACAGTTTTAAAAACAGTTTTTAATAAGAACCTTTTTAAATCACATTTAAACACATTTTTTTAATAAAAAAATTTAAAATCATATTTAAATATTTAAATATGATTTAAAAAGGTTTCTTATTAAAAACTGTTTTTATTCTATTGTGTAGTTCTTGTCAGTTAATCAAAATCAGGCCTATTCTAGATCTTTTTCCCAATTCCATTCTGATGGAATCCGGCGCACCGCCATAAGGTTAACATTGCATGAAATCGAATTCCATCCGAACTGGGAAATGAATAGTTCTGGAATAGGCCTCCACATCCAGAACGCTGTCGTCTGATAATTTAACTGAATGATGTCTGCTCAATTCACTCGACAGTGAATCGACTCCGAAACCGAGTCGGAAAGTTTATTCAATGAATCCGACTCCAGCGGGTGAGAAAGTAAAACTCTTCATAGACTCGCCGACGAGAGTTAAAACAGCGCTTTCTGTCAATCACGTTCCACTTTGCTCGATTCTAATCAAGTTTCAACTTTCCAAGTAAACACAGTGATGAAGTAATTGAGAGTAATTGTGAAAACACTTCGGAGCGCCGCGAAGGTAGAGCGACTCGCAGTTATTCGTTATTGTATTTGCATCAATTTGAACTTTCGGAAAAGTTGCTTTCATGAAAATCTGCCGTCAAAGCAAGTTTTGTCGAGTCTACGGAGTTTGTTTAGGATATAAGCTGCGCAGGATGGAAAGTAAATTGGGTCTCAAATAAGTTAATTAACTGAATAAACAGGGTGATTATTAGACGACGTCCGACGGGGAAAAGATTGAACCTTCATCGCGAGTTTCGTTCCAGTCCCTCGCCTTGCGCAGGGTTAATTCGACGTGATTCCAGCAAATGCTGAGGTAGGAAATAAAATTATTAAAAGGAATCTAGACATTCATAAATAGTGCTTTAAGATGTCTCAGAAATGTCGTCAGAAGTTTTTAACCATCAACATTATTTAGCAATTAAGGGCCGTATTTTTATGCCCTGCTAAACCAGTAAATCATTCGAGGATAGTCATTAGTTGTTGCCATGGCAATATATAGTCCTAATTGACTGTTCATGGCCTAATTGACTGTTTAAAAGTTAGCAAGGCATTAACGACAAAATAAAAAACGGGCCCTTAGCCACGTTTAGAAATGTTAAGACCAAACTTTTATTATAAAACAAATGGTGAAGATTATCTATATTTACTTTTGTGAATGTATAGTTGATGTCAGCTTTTTAGGTTGATCCAACAAACAGCCTAAATAACGTAGTGAGTGGTTTAAAGTGATGTTATTGAAGTATTGACGGCAACTATATAGGACCTGCGCTCTGCTGAGGTCCCGGGTCCGATGCACGCGCGCGAAACTCTTGATAAGCTTTCTCGGTTTCCCTCAGTCGAGAGGCGAATGCTGGGAAGGTTCGCTGCTAATAGACCAAGACCAACTCCTTCCCACAGTCCGTTATTACTCTCTAGGCCAAAAAGGGTAAAAAAAATACCATAACAAAAAGAATCGGAAGGATTGTAAAAACTCAGCACGAGAATTTGTTTTCTGTCCATTAATAATTTACGATAATCTTCTCATAATATTCCCGTGCGAATGTAAACTGACGGTTTTGCAAAGAAATAACCTAACCTAAATCCATTGTTTGCTGCTAATTCGAGTAATTCTCGAACGCGCGTGAAAAGATGGCCACGCTATAATGTATTCTCTTTGTCAGCTGTTCTGCCTGTTGTTGAGAATGTTCCTCGCTACGGTTTGATCTCCACATTACCTTTATTAAATCTATAAAGAGAACAAAGCTGCGTTAAGTTGAAGTGAATCCGCGGCATATGTTACTGGAATTCCAGCGTTCGCGTCCGCAAACGATTTCCCCGATACGAGCTAACCAGACCTAGATGGCGGCACTAGCGTCTTGTTTTGATTATTCGCAAGCAACATGTTGGGTTGGGAACTTTAATTAACAATTATCAATGAAATGCTGGAGACAATGAAGGAACTTCTCACATCAAACCAACGCATATTGTAATTCATGCAATAATAATGTACACCACATTTGATTATATGGTGTCAGCCTGTCAGGTAGGCCATAGCATCAAGACACAATTTGAGACAATTTAAAGACAAGCACAACATCGTATCTTTTACCCTCTTCTTTCGTTCTTGTAATCTCTCTTCACCGTCTACTTTCTTCACCAAGAATGAAGATAATTCTTCCACTACCTCCTCATCTTCTTCAACTTCTTCATCTTATTTCTACTTCTTTATTCTATTTCTATTTCTACTACTTCATTCTACTTATACTTCTTAATCCAATTTCTACTTCTTCACTCTACTTCTACTTCTTAATCCTATTTCTCTTTTTCATTCTACTTCTACTTCAAATCCTACTCTTAATCCTATGTCTACTTCTTCATCCTACTTCTACTTCTTGATCCTTCTTCTACTTCTCCAAACCCCGATATCAATATAAATCAAGATCAGAAGAATCCCATTGCTTGAAACTCCAGCAATACACAAAGAATTCCAAATCGACTGCAACAAATGCGAATCCACAAAAAAGCACGCAACATCGGTTGTAAAATCCCACTCATCTGTTCTAATCCTCTGAACACCTCGCATCAGAATATTAATAGATATGCAGCATACCGGGTGGGGGTGGGAGAGGTGAGGGTGAACCCAATAAATCCCCCCCCCCCCCCACGCCGCAACCCCACAACTGTATGAAGTAATTAGAAGACTGTACACGGCCAGCAGCCGGCTCACGGCACGATTAATTCACAAGCCTTTGCATATTATATTATAATATAAATACCAACCGTTTTGTCTGAGCAGGCAAATGGAATTGCCGCGGAGGTGAGGGGGTTGAACAAAGAGGTGGAATTATGTGTAATTGAGGCAAACAAGCTGCAACAAATTGAGCGACAAATGCGGATTCTGCTTTGGAACGTGAAAGATGTTAGAACTTAATCTTTATTAACGGCTTAGGTGCACAAAGATACCTACAGATAATATTTATACTGTTTTTTTTATTCTTCTTTTGAACATTGAAGATGGCCCGAATCGATGTTATTTTATTGTTTTCCTATTACTTTTAAGTATGCTTTTGTTAAAAAATAATTTCAACTTTCGATTTTTTAATTTGCATACTGGTAACCTTTTAGACATTTTTCATCACTAGCAAACATTATTAAAACCATTTAGAACAAAACAGTATCATGTTCAGGCTCAGATAGTAGATCAAGTTTATTTGAAGAGTTGCACTCTCTCTAGTTGTACCTACTTTTACGCTTTAATATGTGTCTTGTTTATTCAATATTGTATTGTAACTTCTTAAGTCATAGTTAAAATAGAGTTTATATGTTTTAAATCTCACTTGTGGAATATTTGTATTCTGTTGGCGATATCAAATAAAATGCAAACGAAATGAAAATGAGTTCTTCACAAAAGCTTCATTACTATCCTGATCTTCTTCTCCTACATATTGATTGCTAGCAAGATAGAGGTATTATGAAAAGCTGATTTATAGTTTCTTTCTATTGCGCTTTACTGCTGGACAATCTGGAAGAAACCCTGGTGGTCAATGTTCTCCATCATTTCCAAGCACATAAATACAACGCGTTTTGTTATTTCTAACATTGCGAAGCTTGAAAGTGTAAAATAGACGATCGATTCTTGAGTTTTTCGTGGGTTTCCTCAGTCGAGGGGCAAATGCTGGGAAGGTTCCCTACACTAATCCTTACCCTCATCTCCCAATCATCATCGTGATCATTCATCCGGCGCCATTTCCCTGTTGCATAAGCGTGACGTTAAAGGATAAAGGATGTAAGATAATTTAACAAAGCTGTCTAACTATGTAATTGCAACAAACAAACCGCAACAAATTGAGCGCCAAACGTGGATCGAGTTTTCCGAACACGAAAAATGGTCGAACTCAATCTTCGTTAATGGCTTACTTCAAAGATACAGATAATTTTCGAACCGCTTTTTTTTGCTCGCGTTCACTTTATCAGCAATTCCCTCAAGCTCGATTTAGTTCTTGCTTCGTCTAGGGACAAAAAACCTGCTGCTTGTTGTCTTTCAACTTTACCTTTCGTCTTGTAAAGAATCGCGAGATGTTTTTTAAGGAGTCACTGCGAGGGAGATAATGACCGGCCTTTTGTTTTGCGAGGCGGATTTCAGTTGTTTAAATCTCCTGGATAATCGCTGGGGAGAGATTCGTCGAGCAGCTCGGACTTGTTGGCGGATGATGAAGATGAAGTCGAGACAAAGACGACTTGACCGGGGATTCACAGGCACAATGAGCAGGAGAAACGTCACTCGGTTTAATTAACATGGCTTGTGGTGTGGGCGAGGTGACTAGGGTTAACCCTTTCCCGGGCAAGACATTTGCACCAACATTTTAAACCTTTTTTATGGAATTCTCGTCTATTGCTCAATGTAAGACCATAGTAAGACCAACTAGAACCATTTGGATTTTTGTGATATCAAAACTACCCCTAAATTTGAATGGGAATAAAACTTCCCACCGCCGAGGAGAACATACATTTAAGGGTGTTTTTTTTCAATTAAAATCTCATTATTAGCTCAAATAATAGTTATGTTATTATATGCTTAAAATAATTTCTGCAATGCCTGCTGGGAATACATCTTCCCAAGGCATACGAAGCCTGGTTAATTTCAACTGAAATAAGCCCCGGAATTAAATTGTTGTATATAATTTAATTGTGATACACCGAGTTTTCCGAAGTGGAGTTTAAGCTAACTGTAGCTTAAACTAATGATAATACCGGCCCTTACTCCTTTTCAGATCAAGATTAGATTAATGTTAGTAGATCGTATAACATTTTCAGACCGATATGTTGATCACGTGACCTCTGCATTGCTTACATAAAAAACAAACCAAACAGCGAAAGTGCCGTATGATTACCATCCAATGTCACTGGCTTCATCATCAACTAGAGGGTATCTTCGTCATCTGTAAAAACGGTTTCCTGCATGAAAAAAATATAATTTGAATTCGATAAAAAGCTGGTTGCGAATGAGTTTCTAATTTCCGCTCTCGTCTGGCATTTGTTTTCTGTTTGCATCGACCATTGTGAAGAACTTGTGGATTATCTTCAAGTTTTATTCCCAGAACTGTTCACTAAACCTGTCACGTGGTAGCGGAAAGTAAGCATAGACAAGTAAGTATTGAAGTTGCATTGCCTATCGGAAAGTCTGCCGACCTCAACGTTATGGAAATGAACATTCGAGTAAATGTAAGCGCACTCACGGACCTAACTGACGGTGAACTGCCGAGCTGGAGCGCGAATTACGTCGAGATTTCGAAATAGGACCATTAGCTCTCTTCTCAACTATAATATGAAGTTAAAATAAAGCAATAAATTAAAATCACTGACATACTCAAAATAACGAACTGGATATAAAAACTTCGATTCATTTTGAAGGAAATTATTGCAATAAAAAGTGTTGGCAGTAAATGAATACACTTTCTAATATGTCTGAAACGCGTCATCGAATTGACACTTCGTAAATGAAACTAAAATACCTCAAGCGTTCTGAAAGATAATTGTAAACCGTCAAACTAGATACGAAGTTTGTTCAAGAGAATATAGTTATAATTTTGTAACTTTTCTCCGTGATTTAAAAGTTGATATCACATCCAGCAATAACGGAGTGAGGTCGCTAGTGAAAACTTGTCACTCCAATCTCTGTTTTTGCTGTTGTTTTTTGTGTGTTCTTTCGCATTATACGTCAAACTAGAAAGGCGAGATTGTTTCGTCAAACTGGTCAAACGAAGAAGGAGATCAGGGGCCCTCCAATTCATGAAATAAGTGAGGGTTTGCTCCAAATATGCAGGAAATATGCAGGAAATATGCAGGAAATGTGAGGGTATGCAGGAAAGCCCCAAAGTCAATTTTTTCACAAAAAGTAAATTACTAAGTACCTTGTTCCTGTACCTATTGGCATTGATTTCTATTCATAGTTTGCACGTGACATCATCTCATTGTTGACTGCCACCATCTTGATGGCACGCAGAATAGCTGTGATTCTCGCTTTTTATGATATTTTATAATGGGTACCTGGGAAATTGTATCGGCTCCGGAGATATCTTTAGTACGAAAAGGAATCACTCACATTACAAAAATACATCGATTTACCTCAATAAAGTTATAAATCAGACCCGTCAACGTGCCAACGTAATGTCCGTCCTCAGGTGGAAAATTCAATAATTTTGCATTGCTGATATAAACCAAAAGAAGATCGTACAAGCTATGAATAGCAATATCGGTCTGTTGGTTGATGTATGTTTATGAACGCGTTCCCAGAGTGATGATGCAGCTTTGCAAGTGTTGTGCATTGCTGATATAAACCAAAAGAAGATCGTACAAGCTATGAATAGCAATATCGGTCTGTTGGTTGATGTATGTTTATGAACGCGTTCCCAGAGTGATGATGCAGCTTTGCAAGTGTTGTGCATTGCTGATATAAACCAAAAGAAGATCGTGCAAGCTATGAATAGCAATATCGGTCTGTTGGTTGATGTATGTTTATGAACGCGTTCCCAGAGTGATGATGCAGCTTTGCAAGTGTTGTGCATTGCTGATATAAACCAAAAGAAGATCGTGCAAGCTATGAATAGCAATATCGGTCTGTTGGTTGATGTATGTTTATGAACGCGTTCCCAGAGTGATGATGCAGCTTTGCAAGTGTTGTGCATTGCTGATATAAACCAAAAGAAGATCGTGCAAGCTATGAATAGCAATATCGGTCTGTTGGTTGATGTATGTTTATGAACGCGTTCCCAGAGTGATGATGCAGCTTTGCAAGTGTTGTGCATTGCTGATATAAACCAAAAGAAGATCGTACAAGCTATGAATAGCAATATCGGTCTGTTGGTTGATGTATGTTTATGAACGCGTTCCCAGAGTGATGATGCAGCTTTGCAAGTGTTGTGCATTGCTGATATAAACCAAAAGAAGATCGTACAAGCTATGAATAGCAATATCGGTCTGTTGGTTGATGTATGTTTATGAACGCGTTCCCAGAGTGATGATGCAGCTTTGCAAGTGTTGTGCATTGCTGATATAAACCAAAAGAAGATCGTACAAGCTATGAATAGCAATATCGGTCTGTTGGTTGATGTATGTTTATGAACGCGTTCCCAGAGTGATGATGCAGCTTTGCAAGTGTTGTGCATTGCTGATATAAACCAAAAGAAGATCGTACAAGCTATGAATAGCAATATCGGTCTGTTGGTTGATGTATGTTTATGAACGCGTTCCCAGAGTGATGATGCAGCTTTGCAAGTGTTGTGCATTGCTGATATAAACCAAAAGAAGATCGTACAAGCTATGAATAGCAATATCGGTCTGTTGGTTGATGTATGTTTATGAACGCGTTCCCAGAGTGATGATGCAGCTTTGCAAGTGTTGTGCATTGCTGATATAAACCAAAAGAAGATCGTACAAGCTATGAATAGCAATATCGGTCTGTTGGTTGATGTATGTTTATGAACGCGTTCCCAGAGTGATGATGCAGCTTTGCAAGTGTTGTGCATTGCTGATATAAACCAAAAGAAGATCGTACAAGCTATGAATAGCAATATCGGTCTGTTGGTTGATGTATGTTTATGAACGCGTTCCCAGAGTGATGATGCAGCTTTGCAAGTGTTGTGCATTGCGAGCGAATGAAGTGCTTGTGAAAACAACTGCTTCGTGCAACTGGGAAGCAAAGCTCTGAGAGCGGCGATGTGTGACTAACTCAGTGCATCTGGTGCTGAGTGCACAGTACAATGTAGTGGCGGTGCATTCGCAGTGCATTGCAGTGCCGGTGCATTCGCAGTGCATTCACAGTGCTTTGCAGTGGCGGTGCATTCGCAGTGCATTGCAGTGGCGGTGCATTCACAGTGCATTGCAGTGGTGGTGCATTCGCAGTGCATTGCAGTGGCGGTGCATTCACATTGCATTCCCCACACCCACACATATCCCTCGGTCGTGGATGGGTTGGAGATTGTTGCAGAGAAAAGTTTTACAATTTACCTGAGCCAGCCCTTAGTCAAAACACTGGAACGTTCGATAAAACGAAAATTGTTCAAGTTCAAATAAGTCTACCTACCACATTGTATGTTATTGTAATTTTGACACGTAATTCTGTTTAAAATTTCAAAAACTTACATGATCAATTTGAAGTTATAATTTTGATCAACTTCTCTTCAAATGCAGTTGTTAGAATTCTCAAATTGATTTTATTCTCGATTTTTCAATGGGGTTTCTAAATCAGTGGTTAAGTTTAGCATTTACTTATTGGTAATTTTAGAAATATTATTGGTTTTTGCTATGGCATAGTCCTCATCATCTGTTTAAATTTAAAAGAGGATTGAGAAACCTGTCCTAAATGAATTAGTATTTTGTTTTCTCTTCTTGTTTTCCAATATTGATCCCATTGAAACCATTGTGTTTGTGACGGCCAGCAGAATGGCTCCAACTGTTTTGACTGCTCTGCATTCAACCCGCCGTGTTTACCTGGCGCAAAGCAATGAGTCACCATCACATGTGGCCGTGATGTTAGTCGCTCACATCACACGGCCCATGTGACACATGGACACTGACACAAGTGGCAGTTAGCTACACTCGACAAGAATAAACAGTGTTTCAAGTAATGATTTGATGGCACAAACAGAAGTAGTCTAGAAGTAACTCGTCATTTCACTTCAGTAGAACACTCATTTCATTGATACCTAGGACAACGCTCTGTGTAACGCGTTGATGAGCGAGCCTTCGTACTGCATCCGATTTGATATGCGTTTGCTAGTATCAGCTGCTCTAGGACTTGGAACTGAATCATCAAGAAGGCAGGGAGGAAAATTAAGTATAATTTTTCAAATATTCCGAGATTATAGAATAAAATGTTCTTAAAATGGCAATAATAACTTTTGAAAATAACGCCAGATTAGTCTTCAAATTGGCAAAATACCTAAATGTTGGTCCCAATGTTACTCGGTTCTTGTTTAAATGTCAAAAATCAAATAATAAATGTATTAATCACACAATCCTGTTCAAAACCGTTCCCAGAGACCTCATAGATTACATAAGTACGTGTGCAAAATTTCAGATCGATTGGTTGAACGGTTTGACCTGGGCAGTGAACACAAAAAAACAAAAAACAAGAAAGCACACAGCGAAAGTGCCATAAGAGTACCGTTGTGACGCTCGCTACGCTGGCTCAATAAGCACAGGAGCTATAGATTCACAAAAGGTTTTAAGCTTTATGCCGTTATAGCATTATACCTCCCAATAACTCTATTACCATTATATTGACATGTTAAAATTAGTATTTTATCGTTATAAATGGTGATTTGTATAATTAAAATTCATAAATATATGCCGGTATAACATAGCTAATATATTGATATTAGATTTTTTGGTCATAAAGTTATACTTCTTTGTGAATCCAGCCCCAGAATCTCCGCTATTCTGAGTGTTGGCATCAAGATGGCGACAACAATGAGAGAATGCCGGAGAAACACGGCCCTCTGTGTCGTGTAACTGCTCGACAATCACGTCAAGGTGTCAAGATGTCAACTCGGCGCGCGTGCTGCCGACTAACTTATGATTAAGTGTCAATTATGTGTGTGAATACATCGAGACACCTTGATTCAAGTCGTGACGTCACTTCAACGACAGGAGGTTCAAATTAACATCTTATCCCCTTGACAGGTTAGGGTTAGGGTTAGGACGTCAACCTGAACGACAAGGAACAATGTTTCAATCAAACAATTTACCAATTGAAACACAATATGACTACTAATTGAAAAGAACTAGGTACTTAATAACAAAAATTGTATAGAATATGAGGAGAGGACTACATAGCTGAAGAATTTCGGTCATGCAAAATGCAAAATATGTGCAGAATAATGTGAGTTATATTTTTCGATGATGAAAAGTTATGATTTTAGAACTTTCAAAGAGAACGAAACCGCAAACTGTATGAATTTACATGCCACATATTGATCATCACGCTACCGGTGGAAGAATTATACCTATTCCTGACAGGCACTTTATTTCATACCTCACACACCACAGTTGCAGGAAACGGCATTTTTAAGCTTAAAATTAAAGATTTTTTAGGAAGATTATTTGTTAAAAATAAACATAACAAATTTCCGATCTTACGAAACCAATTGTCTCCGGGAATGCCTTTACACAATTCATAATAAATGACTACATCAACAGTTGTGAATGAGTAGCAAATTAATAGAAAACTGTCAACCCCGAAAACGAATTAAAGTCAACACCTCTCGTTCTGATGGAAACATAAAACTAATTCTCCAGCGCGCCGAATTCGTCAAATATTTAAATTCTCCAATTGTCTCGTCTTACTCGAGTCTTAATTCCGCGTCGCACGAGTCTGGGTCTTCAGAGACTCGATCTAATTGAAGCACGTGTTTCAATAACATCCGACATTCACGTCCACGTCACACTAGACGATCCAGTGGCGCGTTGACATTCACGTTCACGTCACACTAGCAGTTCCAGTGGCGCGTTGACATTCACGTCCACGTCACACTAGACGATCCAGTGGCGCGTTGACAATCACGTCCACGTCACACTAGACGATCCAGTGGCGCGTTGACAATCACGTCCACGTCACACTAGACGATCCAGTGGCGCGTTGACATTCACGTCCACGTCACACTAGACGATCCAGTGGCGCGTTGACATTCACGTCCACGTCACACTAGACGATCCAGTGGCGCGTTGACATTCACGTCCACGTCACACTAGACGATCCAGTGGCGCGTTGACATTCACGTCCACGTCACACTAGACGATCCAGTGGCGCGTTGACATTCACGTCCACGTCACACTAGACGATCCAGTGGCGCGTTGACATTCACGTCCACGTCACACTAGACGATCCAGTGGCGCGTTGACATTCACGTCCACGTCACACTAGACGATCCAGTGGCGCGTTGACATTCACGTCCACGTCACACTAGACGATCCAGTGGCGCGTTGACATTCACGTCCACGTCACACTAGACGATCCAGTGGCGCGTTGACATTCACGTCCACGTCACACTAGACGATCCAGTGGCGCGTTGACATTCACGTCCACGTCACACTAGACGATCCAGTGGCGCGTTGACATTCACGTCCACGTCACACTAGCAGTTCCAGTGGCGCGTTGACATTCACGTCCACGTCACACTAGACGATCCAGTGGCGCGTTGACATTCACGTCCACGTCACACTAGACGATCCAGTGGCGCGTTGACATTCACGTCCACGTCACACTAGACGATCCAGTGGCGCGTTGACATTCACGTCCACGTCACACTAGACGATCCAGTGGCGCGTTGACATTCACGTCCCACTAGACGATCCAGTGGCGCGTTGACATTCACGTCCACGTCACACTAGACGATCCAGTGGCGCGTTGACATTCACGTCACACTAGACGATCCAGTGGCGCGTTGACAATCACGTCCACGTCACACTAGACGATCCAGTGGCGCGTTGACATTCACGTCCACGTCACACTAGACGATCCAGTGGCGCGATGACATTCACGTCCACGTCACACTAGACGATCCAGTGGCGCGTTGACATTCACGTCCACGTCACACTAGCAGTTCCAGTAGCGCGTTGACATTCACGTCCACGTCACACTAGCAGTTCCAGTTGCGCGTTGACATTCACGTCCACGTCACACTAGACGATCCAGTGGCGCGTTGACATTCACGTCCACGTCACACTAGACGATCCAGTGGCGCGTTGACATTCACGTCCACGGCACACTAGATGATCCAGTGGCGCGTTGACAATCACGTCACACTAGCAGTTCCAGTGGCGCGTTGACAATCTGCAGATTTAAATTGCACAAGTTGGCAGTGTGAATTGTGATAGTAGACAAAATCAAATCTTGGCAACTCTTGATTTAGAATCAGTTCTTCTAGCATCTGAATCTGAAAATATTTAATTTTCAAAATGTGTAAAAAAATGTTCTTTTGTGTATGAATCTTTTGTTGTAAACTGTACTGTATACTGACTGTAAAACTAGCAATTGGTTAATTAATAGACATTTCCCAACTGAAATTGGACAATTTGAGACGAATAGACACTAGAATTTAAGCAAATTTCAAAACAGAGAACACAACTTCGTAATATTTAATCACATCGTGTATAAAGATCAAATATTAACGAATGCTAATTGCTTTTTAGAACGTTGGTTATGAAAAAGAAACATAAAGCTAACCTAACCTTAAACCATGAAAGTGACACAAAAAAAGATTTGATTTGGACAATTTGAATCTTGAAGATTTGAGTTCGCCAACTTGGAGAAAAAAGGAACACGACTGCGCTCTGGTGGTTATTGTGGTACTAAGTAAATGGCGGCTTTCAGGGGCACATTTGTATAATTGTTTGTTATAGAACTAAATTTCAATTTTATTTGTTTCTCCTTTTTCATTGCACTTGAAAACACGATCTGTAAAACCAAATAGTGAATGTGTAAACTTGTCAGTAGCCATCTTGTCAGGTGGCTCCATCACGTATCGCTTATTCGCGCTAGTAGTGTAATACCCACTTCGCTAATCTCCTACGACTATTGTTCTACTTAGAGGAACCCGCCACGGGGGACGCCCCTCCCCCTGTCAGACTAACTCGACGTCACCGCCCCTAGCGTCACGACGCTGATGTGTTTATACAGAGTTAGATGGATGACGGAGCGGGTTCGAATCCCGGGGGAGTAGTTCGCGTCGGCGCCGCGGCGTGTCGAGAGCGCTGAGCGAGAACTGTTTTAAATGTTTCTGATGATTGTGTTGTTGGAAGAACTCACGAGCACGATGCTTTCACCTCACTCGATCTGCTATCTGACAGCCTCGTGCGCTGCAGAAGTTAAGGGGGTTCCACGGTTACGGCATAGGAATGAGAATTTGCTGTAATTCACAACAAAGATTAATGAAACCATATTACATACAGCTAGCAAAAAATATTTGCCCCTTACGGTATGATATAATTAGATATTCTTGATTGAAGATCATCTTTTCCCCCATAAGATAACACAAGGAGACATGAAATCGTCCCGGAAAATTGGTCTTAAATTGCTCCTAAAACCGCAAAAGGAATGACAAATTATTGAAAATAGTCTCAAATTAAAGATAATAATTTTTAGAATAAGACTGCCGTTTGAAAATATGGGGTCACGGGCCAAATAAGAAAGAAAATGTGTACAATGTGTGAAATTTACCATAAATCTGGCAACATTGCACTACACATATGAACTATTTGGGGATAGTTTAATTGGAACTTCAATTAAAAACATATAATTGGAGCATACGGTAAGATATAATTGTTTTATGCTGTTGTTTGAGGTATTATGTCATCAGAGATTTGTATGAATTACGGCGAATTCTAAGCACCATGGCTGGAGCAGTGGGACCACTTTAAGATGTCAGTCCTCAACACCACAAGACCGTGAGCTAGTAATCTTATGGACGGAATCCAGTAGACTCTTGCTGTGATATTAGCATTAGGCCATGGACCACGCAGGTGCAGTTCCAGGACCCTTATTCTAAAACTAAAAATTTTCCGTATTCGTCCCGAATCGAATTCGTGAGAGACGAATCCGAGATATTGGTATTCTGCAAGACAATATTCAAAATGGCGACCCGGATTCGATTCGTGTCTGACAGGATCAGATTCGTCAGCTGTTTGCTCGCCGGATCGGGATAAAAGTTAGGTTATTTGGGCACTAAACTATACCAATAATTATTAATGTGTGTATATTTACTGTTATTTCTTCAAATAATCGTCCAATAACTGTTTGAAATATACATAATATTATTACATACTTTCGTAATAATGTCCTGCTTCATTTTGAATGTTATGTGATGTGTCAAACACGGAGAGTTGATAAAATGACAAATGACAATCAAACCAATGTGTGAAGTATGTTCCGTACACCGTGATCAAAATTCTCTATTCTCATTGGTTACCGATACGTCGGTAAAACAAGAGTCTGCTATAAATGCATTATTTCGTGAGAATAGCGCGTCCCGATCCGTTTGCTGTTGTAGAATACGAAATGGAATCATATTCGGTTCAGCCGAATTGGGAACACACGAATCTGATCCGGGACGAATCAGATTCGGCTCGGCCGAATACAAAAGTAAAGTTTTAGAATAAGGGTCCAGGGGGTGGCCCACCCAGAATGTTCTCTTCCTGCTTATCATTCTGTATTAAAACATCTATTTATAACAAAATTAAATATAAATATGGCTAAAAACTACAAATTATATTTTAAAGTACAACCAAAGTTGGGTATTTTCTACCCTAAGCTAGATTAGGTGGCTGTTTTATATTTAATGTGAAGGTGCCTCTAAATTTACTTTCAGATGCAGGGAAATATATTTCGAAAACACTCAAAAACGCTTCTAGGATCATCTATTTTTTTTAAATCCCTGCGGAGCTGTTGGGAGTGTTGACCCCCCCCCCCCCCCCCACGGGACGTGTTTTTCACAAGATTTCGTCTGCCCACCCACATTTTTGGTCCTAGAACCGCGCCTGGGGACCACGACAGCCCCGTCTCTTTCATCCGTACCTATTCTTCACCATCATCTCTTAATCATCAACTTAACCATAGTCTAGTTGCAGGAAAGTGCGCTGTTAACGCCACTAAGGGTAGGTTCTTTTAAATCAGAGAGGCGATAAGTTACTGGTGCTGCTCCCTTATCGGTATGGATGCAAAACATTTCGCGGTATGCGAATTAAGTATAGAGCTATTGAGAAAAGAAAACGCCCATGATTTAAACAATAGCTTGAACTATCCCGGGGCTGGATTCACAAAGAAGGATAACTTTATGACCGAAAAATCTAATATCAATATTAGCTATTTACCTACCATGATTTGTTTTACCGACATAATATGTTTATGAATTTACTAGAACAAATCGCCATTTATAACAATAAAATATTATGTTTTAACTTGGTAAAATCATGGTAATAGAGATAGTAGTTATGTTATTTTGGCATAAAGTTATGCCTGAAGGCTTAAAACCTTTAGTGAATGTATAGTACATGATCGCTGGTTGTCTATATTCTACACGCCTAAAAGATATTATGTTGACTCGAAATCCTATTAGAATTGCTATGTAATGTCCCCCTTCTGTTTCACCACGTCCAATGTATGCCAGTTAGATTGATATAATTAATTGTGATATCCCACCGCATGACCGACTCATTGTGCAAGTAACAAAGCCGGCTTATGGCAGGATTATTCGCACTCGATGTCGGTGCGATATTTAAAAGTTTCGAATCGCCGCGCGCAATTGCTGGGGGCTGATATGATGCTATTAGTGTCCGTTATTCCATTCAAATCAGACATTATTCAGTCAACCAATCGTAATTAGGAGCAAAATAATTGCGAATTATACTTATGAAATGGAAAAACGGTTTTTGTGTTAGCCCCCGAGCGATTTTTACTTTTTCGTGTTTTTTTTTATCTAGTTGTTTATATTCTGTTTTTGTGGAGAGGATTCAAAAGCCGGGAACACATTTCTGTGATTAATCCACTGGTGTTTGTTCATCCACTTGCAGCAGTGGATCGATTTATCGAGTAGCAGATATCCACTTGACGCTTTTGACACTTGACAGTCGCGCATCTTTGTCGGCACTGTACTTGCGTCATACAGGACTGATCATAAGTTTGTAAGCTCATGTTTTGTTTTCCATGAAGTTAAATCAGAATTAATAACGAGAAATATTTGTATTGCGGTCAGAATTTGCGTTCGTGTCTAGCAATTAGAGGGGTAATTCCACCTCAAATCAACCAAATCAATATTCTGATCCCTGGTGTTTGGATAATAAGAAGAGATTAGAGGACGTGTATGAAATTATAATTGAACCAGTATTGATTATGAATCATGGCGCATTGTTATACTACGTCATCATAACTCAGAATTAAACATGATTTAAAAATGGTAACCTTTCGGCCATATTAAAGCTAACTGCGCTTTTAGTCTAAGCTGTCTTCCATGAACGCGAATTAGTTTCGCAAAACAATTTCGCGAATTCGTGACTGGAGTTGAAGCGCGATTTCGCGTTCATGGAAGACGAACTTTATTAGCGTGAAGGAAGGCCAAAGAAGAACTCCGCCGTTCTGAGGATTGTGACCGACTCGTTAGATAGACTATTATATGTTAAAGCGACCAAGTTCTGGAGAATTAATTGCTCTTTGACATTGACCACTGAAATTGTACATGGCACTGAGATTGACGACGTCATCTCAACCAAGACAAAATCACGCATTCGTCGAAAGATGCGCTTCTTATGGATCAGAAATCTAGATCTTATCTTCCCGAATGGCACAAAGAGTCCGAGCCATGGAGATGGTACTGGAGAAGATGCTGCAAGGTTACGATACTCGACCATGTGAGGAACGACCGCATACGGGAAATGATGGGAGTGGAGACATCACTGACTGACTACATAGAGATGAAGCAACTCTTGTGGTATGGCCATCTGAGAAGGATGCCAGATGAAAGATTGCCAATGAGAGCCTGGTCATGGGTACCGTCAAGAAGGAGGAAGAGAGGAAGACCAAGAAGAAGGTGGGCAGAAGGGATCGACTTTGCCATGAGAAGAAGGATGGGGATTTATGGGATAAAGATACTTGTTGCATAAAATATCTCTAAATTTGAAAATTGTCGAATTTCCTGATTTTTATCAGCTTACTTAGTTGGAGATTTGAATCTAGATATCAATTCATTCGACATTGTTTCTTTAACTTCATAATCTTTGAACTAGATGGTCACAATCGCCACAACTGCGGTCTCGCCTGCGATCCTTCCTCTTAACCACTCTATGGTTGAGCCACATGTGAGGTGAGCTCAAGGGGAGGTTGAGCCACATGTGAGGTGAGCTCAAGGGGAGGTTGAGCCACATGTGAGGTGAGCTCAAGGGGAGGTTGAGCCACATGTGAGGTGAGCTCAAGGGGAGGTTGAGCCACATGTGAGGTGAGCTCAAGGGGAGGTTGAGCCACATGTGAGGAGAGCTCAAGGGGAGGTTGAGCCACATGTGAGGTGAGCTCAAGGGGAGGTTGAGCCACATGTGAGGTGAGCTCAAGGGGAGGTTGAGCCACATGTGAGGGGAGCTCAAGGCGAGGTTGAGCCACATGTGGGGTGAGCTCAAGGGGAGGTTGAGCCACATGTGGGGTGAGCTCAAGGGGAGGTTGAGCCACATGTGAGGTGAGCTCAAGGGAAGGAATGCGGTCGACATGTGGATACAAGTATTTATTTGCTTGCGTATTGATCTATATTGCTAAGACAGCGCAACCATATCGCTGTGTTTGATGAATTCCTAATAGAAAAAGAGCGCCCTGCGGGCAAACCAATGTTGGGGCTTGTAGAGGTGGATAATTTCACAGCGTTGCTTTTTTATTGTGGTACCTGCCAGAGGCAAGATGGCTATTGCAGGGCTACATTATAGGTACCCTCTTTAGCATGTGTACAAAAGTATGACGACAGTTACTCGTACCAAGTGTGGGAGGACATGAATATCAAATAGTCAACATAAGAGTACAAAAAACAAAATTGTCAAGAAGTTCCATGAAATTGGTTGTGGTTCAAATCAGTTTGTTAGATAACATACGAGAATTATCACACAAACACTGACAAGAAAGCGAATATCAAATAATGATCGGATTTTTCTCAATATGTGGCAACGATGATTTTACAGACATCTAAATAGGGATTTGCAGCGGGGACAATAATGATATATTTTAGCAGTGTTTAACGTCGCACTGTTCTGCAACTAAGCAAATGGCGCCGGATGAATGATTAAGATGATGATTGGGAGAGGATGATGATGAAGAATTCATAGTTTGCACGTGATGTCATCTCATTGTTGCCTGCCACCATCTTGATGGCACGCAGAATAGCTGTGATTCTCTGCTTTTTTATGATAGTTTGTATAGTTAATGGGTACCTGGGAAATTGTATAGGCTCCGGAGATATCTTTAGTACGAAGAGGAATCACTCATACAAAAATACATCGATTTACGTCAATAAAGTTATAAATCTGACCCGTCAACGTGCCAGCAAAATGTCCGTCTTCAGATGGAAAAGTCAATAAATTTACATTGCTGATATATAAAACAAAAACGGAACAGGTTGGGTGAGTGGTTAACGCTCTGAACTTGTATTCCGGAGGCCCGGGTTCGATTCCCGAGGCCGTCCTTCCTGACTGGGGTTTTTTCGTGGTTTTCCCTCAGTCGACAGGCAAATGCTGGGAAGGTACCCTTCTAATAGGCCACGACCGCCTCCTTTCCACCTTCCATCCTTACCTATTCATCATCATCATCTCCCAATCATCCTCATAATCATTCATCCGTCGCCATTAGCCTCGCTGCAGAACAGTGCGACGTTAAGCCCCAGACAAAAAAAATAAAACAAAATAAGTTTTTGCAAACTATGAATATGTATAAGGATGGACGGTGTAAAGGAGGAAGCCGTGGAATATTAGCATGGCACCTTCCCGGCATTTGCCTCTCGACAGAGAGGGAACGACGTAGGACATTGTCGGGAAGAATTACCGCGGGAATCGAACCAGAGTAAACGTCCAGAGCGCCTGAGCCAACTTGATCCGCGTTGAAGCGTAAAAAGTTTCAGAGGTCGGCTCTGAAGTTGGTTTAATTTCCCGGCTCGACGGATTGCAGAGAGGAAAAACATTTCGACTACCAGAAGGACATTTTAATATCGCCTCCGCTTTGATGTAGAATATTCATACTGACTCCATTGCCCCTGGTTTCACAGGTTCTCTGTGCAGCGAAGTGGCCGAGCAACATTACGCATCAGCTTCCTGGAGGTCGTATCATTCATTATCATCATTGTTCAAACTAACAAGGAAGAGGGTCTCCACTTGAAACTTATGGCTCAAATCTGCGTTTCTTTTTGTCATTGTGTGTATTATTTGTCTCCTCCCAAACGAAGTAACGGATCTGGCCAATTTTTTCACAAAATATTCATTACTATCCAATGCAGTGTGCTAAAGATTTCCAGCAAAATCGGTCTATTAATTTCATCGGAAACTTGATTTGTAGTTTGTACTTAGCTTGGCAAAATGAAAGAAGCTCAACTCTGTGTGCCAATAAAACTGGAATCGTTTCACCGATCATCACCAAATTTTGCATGGTCATTGGGCATTATAAGTGTTTTTTTTGACAAATCTGTAATGAACTGCAAGAGTAATTGACATATTACTGACATTTCTATGCTTAATTTGAAATATTATGTCAAAATGTAGGTAATACCCATCAAAACATTCAATTTTTATCACTGTCTCTGTGATGATAGGCGTTCTCAAAGTCTATAGAAAAACATATTGGACACACATATTAATTCGCATGCAATACGAAGGCTCGCTCATCTACGCGTTGTTCTGACAGTCTTCTTGACGCCTCATTCAGAAGGCTGTGATCAAAACAAGTGATAACTGTAAATGCATGCTTTCGTGAATAAATATCTAACTTTCACTTGAAAATGTGCTGTAATGAAATATGCCGATTGTATTTGATTCTAGACACTGAGATATCAATTCTGTTATTTCGCGACTTAATTTAACTTGAACTGAACTTGTTACGACGGTCATCGAAGTGCCTTGCACATGCGCACTAGAGTTGCTCTGTTACCCAAGGTGCAAAATAGTCTTTGAAAGTCTAACATTTGGGATGTGGTTAGAATCTTAATCTATAATAGGAATGCACAAGACCTGTCACAAGACTGGATCTTATCAGGGTATACAAATATTGTACATTTTATAGCAACTGTAAACTGTAAGAAAAAAATAAAGAATCATGAATCTGAATCTGAATGCATTTTGTGAAAGAACAAGAATTTTATAATTTAAATATTTTCATGCAAATGTTATCGGCTGTAAGATGAGTTACTAAAAAATAAAAATAGATTAGAATAAAAATAAATTCTTTCACAAGAGACTGAAAATTAATGTACTAAAAACAACAAAATACAATTTCTTGTAAATTCAAGAATTTTGCATAATTAATTATTTACTAAATCATTTTTTATTTGCTTATAACATTCCTCCAGGTGCAACAATAATCATACAATTTAATTTGGTCTGTAAATATAATGCGCGCTAGTGCACGCGAACCTACCTCTGAGTGACGTAACCTGTAGCTGCTGCTCCTGAAACACCGCCACCCGCGTTGCACGTCCGACCACCACTGCCTCATTGCTCCAGCCTGCTCCATGCAGCATCCACCCGCATGCGCACTGAACACTCGCGTCTCAGTCCGGGTTCGACTCCCGGCTGCGATCACAGATGACGAACTACACGTTATCTGGTCAGAACTTGTTCAAGTACTTCCACCATTAATTAGTCCGTGTTATATAAAAATGCTTCAAATTTTCCTCAAATATGCCTCAAGCAATACCATTTGCAAATACGAAAAGAAAAACAAGTGTCACGGGATTAATTTAAGAGATATCTTCAAAGGAAATCTTGAAATTTCCCATAAGATAACATGGTGAAGCTTCAAAATTACACTTATATCTTCTGTAGAAATCGTAATATAAACTACAAAGTAAAAATATAGGTCGATTTTTTTTCAATATTTTAGCCGTTTAAAAATGTGGGGGTACGGGATTAAATAAAGAGATAATCAAGAATAATACCCTTAATTAGCCAGTTTCTACTAGAAACTGCTGAAAATCAAATCAAGTACTTAATTCGTACTGCATGATATTATTTAAAATAATTGTACTTTCTTTATAAAATATCGTATTTCTACAAAGTAATCTTATGATATTCATTAACAATGCAAAATATAGTTGTAAAATATTTATTTTATTGATTTGTAATTTAATTTGTGAGTCACTGACTTGAATTACGTTAACTATCGACGTTACGAGAATTTCAGGTAAAATGTTATTCTTGAAGTGCACATTAATTGCCAAGAAAGTGACAATCACGATGAGAAAAATGTTGATCATCACTGATGATGTACTTCTGTACATATTCTACCAAGTTTTTGTACATCATTATGTGCAACCATGGGAGGAGGAAACATTTTCTATGATGATGTAAATCTTCTAAGATTTTGGTCTATGTAATTTGTTCATCTCAATGCTATTCACGGATTTCTAGGGTGCGATGAAAAGCTGTCACCACCGTGGCAAGAAAGTTCTAATTTTATGTAATCCCACCTCTGACCTGGGCAGCTATTCTATAACTTTAAAATTCCCTATTCAGCCAGGATCCGATTCGGTGTATTGTAATCCATATGGCCGTGAATCGGATTCGGGCCGAATCCGTAATTTAAAGTTATAGAATAAGGCAGCTGGAGGCCAATTCTTGAGATTCATATAATGAAACCGTTTTACGTTGAAACGTAAAACAGTTGAAGGTAACCTAAGGCCTATAATGTCAACTTTTTCAAGTTTTAAACAAAGAAAACGTCAACGATTTCAAAACGTGAATCTCAAGGTCAAACTCAGTCTATCAGGGTTCAAATTTAAAGATGAACTATTGGAATTAATTGGGGTGGGCAAGTTCAATTTATTTATTATTTTAAATTTTAACCAATTAGACGATGTTGTTAAAATTTCAATGCTCACACCACAGAGGTGGTCGTTTCACGTGTTCCAAATTTCAGCTAGATCGGAGAAACAATGCAACCAGTATAAGAAGGGACACAAAACAGAGATCCGTACCAAAAGTGTCGAAAGGAGTCGCTCGCTCAATAAATATATATTCCGGTGAAACCAAGCGACCCATCTTGCTATGCATGGAGAACTGGATAATAGTGAAACTGTGAAACAGTTTTCCTTATCCGTTTCTTTGTTTGACCTGTGACGTGGAATACAAAATAAAACAGATTCGAACTTTAAGCTCTGAATGGCGATGCTTAAAACCCACGGCGAATAGAGAGGGGGGAGGGGGGGGGGGGGGTCTACAGGGAGGGCAGGGGGGAATTCCATCTTGAGCTACAAAACATCATGGAAGTAATTTAATCGAAAACACAAATCTCAGAAATCTCAGAAAACAAGTCGGGAATAGGGAAACATAAATTATTTCTATTTTATTATTGAAATGTTAAGGAATTCCTTTGTTTATTTTTTTCATATGGAATTTATTTTGTGTACATTTTAGAAGACAAGACAAATGATTTGATTTGTGAGGCAAGGAATGTATTCTGTATTTTCCTTTTTACGAATAATGCATTGTTAAATCATGAAATTATATGCTGAAAATGAATAAAAGAAATATACTCTTGATACAAAATGTTCCAATTGGACCTCCTAATAGTCACCAGGACAAGATTACACCATCTGTCATCACACTGGACTTTAGAGGCGTGAAATGTACGAGGTCTATCCAGACACAAAGTTCCATTTCACTCACAACTGAGCTTTCACTTGATTCCTTTATTGATCCTTAATTGTCTCCTTTATTGTTTATTATTACGGTTGTTACACAGAGTTTCATACTTATGAGTAAGTCAATCAACTGATATGCATGGGTAAGCAGAGTTTTGTAAACTAAAGATTTTGGACACGATGGTCTCGAATTCTTAAAGTGGGTATTACATTTTATGCAATTTGAGTTGTGCAATTCAAATCTACCAGATTCAAATTGTCCCAATTGAAATCTTGTTTCAATGTGTCACTGTCATGGTTTGAGGTTAGGTTTGTTTTATTTTATTTCATAACAATCGCCCTAAACAACAACTAGCATTCAATTGTTTTGTTAATATTTGATATTTATATAAGGTGTGCTTAAATATAACGAAGTTGTGTTCTCTTTTTCGAACATTTGCTTCAATTCTAGTGTCCATTTCATCTCAAATTGTCCAATTGCAGTTGGGAAAATAGAACCGGTTCTAAATCAAGAATTGCCAAGATTTGGATTGGTCTTGTCTATCACACTCGCCAAATTGTCCCAATTGAAGTATGCAGATTTGAATTGCCCAACTCAAATTGCATAGTGTAATACCCACTTAAGAAACTTGAGGAACGTCCTGTATAAAAAGTAGAGAAAATAAGTTGAAAATCGCAAAAAAGCATAAAAAAAATCACACAAAAAATTGGGATTACAGACCTGTTTTTCTCGGTGAAAAAAAAATAAAAAAAATATATTTTTCTTTACTGACATACTTGTAGTATGCTGTGTAAAATCCTTAAAAATAAATAAAAGTTCAATAATGTTTTCATCTGTGGGTTGCCAATGAATGAGGGAAGACGATATGCTCAAGTGACCTCAGTTGAGAGGCGCTAGACTTGTTATCAAGTTGAACTTCCTTCTGGATCTCGTATAGTTCGATAACGAAGTGAACTTCTTCATCGAGTCACTCTGTAAATGTGATCTTGATTCTCTCAGCGCATTACTCTGAGTCTGGGGCGAGGTTGGTTTGTAAAACTTTGCCACTCTACTGTAAGTTCGTTTGCAACTGATACTTCACTTCTATAAGTGTTGTTTAACGTCGCACAGTTCTGCAACTTGGCTAGTGGCAACGGAATAGGTAAGGATGGACGGTGCGAAGGAGGCGGCCGCGGCCTATTAACAGGGAACCTTCCCAGCAATTGCCTCTCGACTGAAAGAACCCCTCAAAATACTCAAAATATCTACTCGCGGAGGCCACTTCTGCAGAGCATCAGGTGGTTAGAGCTTTGACCCAGAGTCCCGACACTTCATCAAAATTATCAATTCATAGATAGCACGACTTCTTTTGTTTTATATCAGCAATGCGAAATGATGTAATTGTCCACCTGAGGACGGACAATTGGTTGGCACGTTGACGGTCAGATATAAATAACTTTATTGAGGTAAATCGATGATTTTTTTTTTAAATGTGAGTGATTCCTCTTCGTAGGTACTAAAGATATCTCCGGAGCCTACACAATTTCCCAGGTACACATTAACTTAAAAGACGGCAAGAAAGCAGAGAATCACAGCTATTCTGCGTGCCATCAAGATGGTGGCCAACAATGAGATGACTATAAATTGCATTTTTCTATGTTTTAAGGTGTCTGTATATCACGTGACTTTATTTCTCTACATCCGATCAAAAGAAATAGTTACCTATGAGTACATACCTTACATCGTTCATGTTGAGTAATCCAAGGTGATTTATGAAGTAAATTCACTGCATACTGGAGCTTATCAATATTTTCAGTCAATAATATTTATTTTTGCAGTGGTTTAATAATAAAATAAATGAAAAACTTGTGTATCCGTGCGCGTGTGAAGCAGGTCAAAACCAAGTGCTGTTCGTTTAAACATTACATTCATAATAGTGGATATAATTAATATCTTAACATTTCACTAGAAAGACGAAGAATGAGCGCATGTTATACATTCTGACATTGTGTCAGGTTTGTGATGCAAACGTGCCTTTTTATTAGAGTAATGTTTGCTGTTCTTGGCAACTCGTAGGATTTCCTTAAACTTCAGGTCTTGATTTGAGAATATTTAGGTGCAAGGAAGTAATATCATCTAATACGTTATTTTCGCAGTTCTTTTCTGCGTAGATTAGTTCCAACAGATGTGTCCTAACTTATCTGATGAGGGAGAAGTATTTGTTAAACTGAACCCTTCCAATAGAAAATGTGTAGCTTTTTGGTTGAAAAGTCACGTGATATACAGCAACCCATCTTATGGACGGAATCCAGTAGACTCTGGACACTTGAGTAGATATAAATATGGAAGTTGTTTTGAGCATGAGGCTGTACATCAAGCAACATGTTTGACGTTTTCATTCCGAAAGCGTATCTGTGAGTTTCTCCCCGCAGTCACTAAATAACCCAGAGCGCTCAGGTCTGGCCGCGTTATTGAAGAAGGCAGCGCGTAAAACTCGATTTCTATACTGCTTCTGCACGAGCGACGTCGCCAAAGACGCGTGATTGTTCACAGAAAAGCAATCGGATTCGGGCTGAGTTCTGCCGACGCATCTGAAACAAGCAGCCCTGCGTGGAATCTCCCGCGCCGATACGCAGGGATACCTGAGAAGTGAACAAGACGAATATGGAAGCGAAAGAGAGCTTGTTTTATGTAGTTTCTAGCGGACAATAGACAACATCATAAATTATCTAGTTAGCTTTGCTTTTCAAAAATTTTCATATGCAGTACCGTGATCCAAGTATCTATTATGGTTATGATCCATTGTTGAAAAACCATAATAGATACTTGGATCACGGTACTGCATATGAAATTTTTTGAAAAGCAGAGCTAACTAGATAATTTATGATGTTGTCTATTGAACTTTGAAAACTTAGCAAAGACGTGTAAATACGGTACATAACATTCACACCTAACGAAATTCCCACGAAATCGCTTTCATGATAAATACATCTGTAGGATAAAGTTCATGTTCACTAATCATAAAAGTTTATCATAAATATGATAAATAAGTTTATGATAAATTTTATCATCATCATCATCTGTTTCAATATCATTCACATTATGTAATGCACTATTTTTTATAATTGTAATATAAGCCTTAGTATGTCTGGTTAGGCAGTGAATGTAAGAATGCAAATGTAATTTATAAATTGTCCAACCCCCTGACCCAAATAATTGAGCGAGCGTAGCGAGCGTCACCACGGTACACTTATGGCACTTTCTCTGTGTGTTTTTTTTGTGTGTTCACTGCCCAGGTCAAACCGCGCAACCAATCGATCTGAAATTTTGTACATATACTAACGTAATCTATGCGATCCCTGGGATCTTTTCTGAACGAGATCCTGTGATTGGTTCAAATTTTATAAAAATTATCTTTCGATTGGTTGGTCCTATCAATGTGAAATTTTGCAAAGTCATTTCAACCAACATTGTCCCCAATCTTACACATTTTCAGCCAAATCCTCCCATTGGTTAAAATTTAAAACCATTTTCCATGTGATTTTTGAAATTTAAACTATAACCCATTGACATATCAACTTAAAACTTTGCATGTTCATTAAGACCAACATTATCTGTATTTTTGACAATTTTCAGACTTATCTGTGTTTAAATCCAAAATGTATTGACATTTTACGGACATTTTGCGTGTTGGCTGTCAAATTACTCAAAAATGTTGATCACGGCTACTTCGACTCTTTATAGTTCCAAGGTAGTTAGAGCAGAAACTTTCAAACGTATGAAACTGATATGACCGTTCAGCAGATCGTCTAATACTGTTAGGCGAGGAAAAACAGAGCTCTATCTCGTCAAATAAAGAAGTTTGCTTCCACTTTGGTATAACAGGCTGAATTTTTTACCACGTGTCAGCAACTGTTCAAAGGTCATTCTATCCCAAAATATTGCTCGTCTGATCTCTGGTACCAAGTACCAGGATCACATTGTTATAGCCTACATTGTGTGTACCGAATAATGGTAAAAAAAACACGTCGTTTTACAGAACAATAATAAATATGATGAGCAAAGTAGCACACGAGCCATCCCTCGACAAGGGCACGATTTCCAAGATACAAATGGAGGATACAAACCACAGGAAATTTTGAAAATCAGAGCGACGACAGGTAACAAGGGAAAGTGTACTGATAGTAGTGTGAAATGACGAGGGATGATCTATAATATAATTTAACCAGATTATTTGACAATCTTCTCAAACCCTGCGCGAGCATCAGAGTTTAGCATACCACCACGCGCAAAACACACGTTATGGTAGCAGCTTTAGAATTGAAGTCAAGCTTTTAAACCATCTAAAATTGTTTGTATTTAAATCTTTAGGGGATGCTTTAATTTGAACCCTATTTTAACCTTGGGGACATTATTTTGGATACAATATATGAGTTTTATATAAAAATGTGTAGTTTCGTTGAGAAATGTATTAAGGGGAAGGATCAGCCAATAAAATCGTATTTTCAAGTTTGTGACCGTCTCGTTGAAGATAGACTATAAGTTGAAACGACAAAGTTGTGGAGAATTTAATGCTCTTTAGAAAGCATCAACCACGATTTTTAACTTATGCTATTTCCTAGATGTTATGAGTGGATTTCAATTTCAGAATTTCGCTGATGTGTAGAAATTCAGATAAATATGAAACTTTCACACAAACATAACCTCTCATAACTTCTAGGAGATAAGATATTTCAAAAAAAGTGGCCCATAATTCTTAAAGAGAATTAAATTCTCTACAACTTTGTCGCTTTAACATATAGTCTATCTTCAAAGAGAGGGTCACAAACTTGAAAATGGCGGACAAAGCCGGAGGCAAATCACAATTTTTTGGCCTTAAAAGTATAAAATGCACCTTTAGGGGTAGGTACTTAATCAACAATTATTTAATACCACCCTTTAAGGCGAATATAAACTAATCCTACTTATATTTGAGATCTATTCTATCATATTCTGCAAAATTATGGCATTATGTCAAGTTTTCACTTTTGGCAGCAAAGATTTCGCTCGGCGTTTATTGCAAAATCAATGCGACGAAGTTTACGTTTTGGTGGGTTTGTATTTTTTTCCTTGTAGCCAATGAATACATCTATCGAATGAAACTAGTTGGAGCTTTTACCGTTGATAATTATGGTCACAGTAACAATCGACGCGCGGACAATGTGTCAATTTAAGCGTTTGGGGTTCCATTTTTTGCAAGTAATGACTATTTATCAAGACAAAAATGCAAATTTTACAACTTTATAGTGTAGACCACATATGTATACACCTACCTGAATTTTTTTAAATTTTAAAATGCATTATAGATATACTAGGAAAACGCTCTGTGTAACGCGTTGATGAGCGAGCACGGATACACGCAACACCTCGAACCGAAATTATGTCTATCGAATGTCATTAAAAGCCAACAATTCTTTAGTTTCGTCACAGACTTGTATAAAAATCTCCAAAATCTCCAAAAATATTGGTAAACCTTTATGATTGAACGGTTCCTTGTTAATTTTCAAAAATCACAGGATCTCGTTCAAAAAATATACCTGGGACCACCCATATGATATGATATGTAGTGTGTGTACACAATATCAGATCTATGATCAGATCAATCTGTTGAACGGTCATTATTAGTTTCATATCGTTTAAAACTTTCTGCTCTAACTACCTTGCCTTGAACTGTAGATTCGAGTCGCCGTGAATTTGACAGCCAACACGCAAAATGTCCCTAAAATGACAAAAACTTTTAAAAATAACGACAGATTAGAGTGAAAATTGGCAAAAATACCTTAAATGTTGGTACCAATGACCATGCGAAGTTTTTAGTTGGTCGGTCAATCGGTTCCAGTTTAAATTTCAAAAATCACAGGAAAAATGGTTTCAAATTTGAACCAATTGGAGGATTTGGCTGAAATTATTTTTGATTGGGTACAATGTTGGTTGCAATGACTTTGCTAAATTTCAAATTGATCGAACCAACCAATCGAAAGATAATTTTTATAAAATTTGAACCAATCACAGGATCTCGTTCAGAAAAGATCCCAGGGATCGCATAGATTACGTTAGTATGTGTACACAATTTCAGATCGATTGGTTGTGCGGTTTGACCTGGGCAGTGCAGGCAAAAAAAAAAAAAAAAACACACACAGAGAAAGTGCCATAAGAGTACCGTGGTGACGCTCGCTACGCTCGCTCAATTAAGGACTAGTGCTAATCAAATATTAACATTAAGAGATTTGCATTTTTGGGGGGGTTCCATAATTTTTTGGGGGTTGTTCCGACAAGAATATTTTGGGGAATTTTGGGATAGAATGACCTTTGAACAGTTGCTGACACGTGGTAAAAAATTCAGCCTGTTATACCAAAGTGGAAGCAAATTTTTAAATATTGCCTCTACTTTCCTCGCCTATGTGTAAGTACACACACTTTTATCATATGAGTGGTCCCAGGTATATTTTTTTAAATAGATCCTATGATTTTTGAATATTAACAAGGAACATTCTTATCATAAAGGTTCAATCAATCAACCTAAAACTTTGCATGGTTATTGGGACTTATACTTAAGTCCCAATACTACCTTATCGTGGTGAACGGGTTTGCGTGCTTTTATGATCCAGAGAGCTATGCCGGCGGAAGTATAAACTTCTGGTAGGGCCACCCAAGCCGGACAGGTCGAAGGGGAGAAGCCAGACGAAAGGTAGTCCAACGAAGACCTCAACGGTAGCGATGGCGGAGAATGTGTGGTTCGGTACGGCAAAGCTGGCGGAAGGGGCATCCCTGTCGGGGCTAAACGGCGAAACCCACTGCCTTGTGGGTAGGGGAGGGATCCTCAAGGGCTAAGGGTCCCACCCTAACAGAAATGGGCAGCTACCTGGGAGCTGCAAGGGGCAACCCCCTATCAGGTTGGACGCGGGGCTAACCACTCCACTTCGGAAAAAAAGGTCGGTTACGAAACAATCACTACGAAAAAGAAGCCGGACTGATCAAAGGGAACGACTCAAGCGAGAAAATGGACATGATTTTTGGATAGGAACGTGGAACGTGTTTAGCCTGTACAGAGCGGGGGCTCTTGCAAGCCTGGTGGTAGAGCTGGACAGATACAAGGTGAGAATCGCAGCACTTCAGGAGATGAGATGGAAAGGGACGGACATGTTCCGCCAGAAACTGTATACAATATTCTACAGTGGCCACAACAGAAACACACTTGGTACAGGATTCGCCGTAGCTAAGCAGTATGAAAGCGCAGTAATTGGCTTCAAGGCAATAAATGAGAGGCTTTGCACAATGAGGCTGAAAGGACATTTCTTCAACACTACATTCATCAATGCGCATGCTCCCACAGAAGATTCTGACGACGAAGCGAAGGAGAATTTCTATGAAAAGCTAGAGAGGGCGTATGATGGTGCACCTCGACACGATATCAAGATCATTCTTGGGGACATGAACGCCAAGGTCGGGAGGGAGACAATCTTCAGACCAACCATAGGGGCAGAGAGTCTACATAGTGATTCCAATAACAACGGGATGCGGTTGGTGGAGTTTGCGATAAGTAAGGGTATGACGGTCAGCAGTACGAAATTTCCCCACAAGAACGTGCACAAAGCCACGTGGCGCTCCCCAGATGGAAATACCCAGAACCAGATCGACCATGTACTCATCGACACCAGGCACGGCTCCGATATCCTGGATGTGCGGAGCTACCGAGGCGCAGATGTGGACTCAGATCACTTCTTAGTCCGAGCGAGGTGCCGTCAGCGGATATCGGTGGCAAGGATGGAGAGAGGTGTCAGACGCCAGAGGTTCGATGGACAGAAGCTAGTGCGAGACGGAGAGTGTGGGAAGAGGGTGCAAGAGGAGTTTGCATGCCATCTGAAGGCGCAGCTTGTGCTAGAAAAGGCCAAAATGCAGGGAGCAACAGACATAGAAAACGACTGGAAAATGCTTAAAGTTGCAGTGACAGCCACAGCAGAGCAAGTAGTGGGATTTCAGCCAGTGGATAGAAGAGACCCTTGGTTCAATGCAGAGTGCAAGGAGGCCATAGCGAATAGAAATGAGGCCAGGAAGAAAATGCTACAGAGAGGAACAAGAACCAACTGCAGTGAGTTCTCAAGACTGCGAGCAGTGGCTAAGAAAGCTTGTAGAAGAGAGAAGAGGAAGTGGGAGAAGCAGAAAGTAGAGGAAATTGAGGAGTTGGCCAGACGGAAGGAAACTAGAAAAATGTACTCCAAAATAAGGGATGAGAAGAATGGGTTCCAGGCGCGGACGAGCATGTGCAATGCCATGAGGGAAACCTGATTGCGGAAGGGAAGAGGGTTGTGGAGCGGTGGGCAGAACATTTTGAGGAACTGCTGAACGGCGCCGGTGGGAGCGGGGATCAGGCAGAAAATGTTCAAGAGCTAGTCGAAGCGGGCCCAGACGTTGCCGACCCCTCACTAGGCGAGACGGAGGAAGCCATTCGCAGAATGAAGAATCACAAGGCACCAGGCGAGGCCATGATCACGGCAGAACTACTGAAGTACGGCGGAGAGGAATTGAAGCATGAACTACATGGCATCATCATGAGGATTTGGCAAGAGGAGAAGATGCCAAGCGAGTGGAGAGTAGCCCTGATATGTCCCATACACAAGAAGGGATCAAAGTTGGAGTGTGCCAACTACCGTGGCATTTCACTGCTCAACACTGGATACAAGATCCTAACGAAGATAATTGCAAGACGTATTGAGCCATATGCCGAACAAGTGCTGGGAGACTACCAATGTGGGTTCCGTCACAACAGATCCACAACGGACCAGATTTTCACCATTCGCACTATTCTAGAAAAATGTTATGAGCACAATATCACCGTGCACCAGCTGTTCATCGACTACAAACAAGCGTACGATAGTGTGAATCGCGATTATTTGTATGAGACTCTGGACGTTCTGGGAGTACCGAAGAAGCTGGCTCAGCTAGTACGTATGACTCTGGCGAACTCAACATGCAAGGTAAAGGTGCAGAACAACATATCACGAGAGTTCCAAGTGAGCAGAGGTTTGCGGCAGGGGGATTCGCTGTCGTGTCTGCTGTTCAACTTGACGTTGGAGAGAGTTATCCGGAACATCGACATCAATGGAGGCGGGACACTACTGAACCGGACAGTCCATTACCTGGCATATGCTGATGATGTTGACCTCTTGAGCAGAAATGAAAGGGCGTTGAAGGAGAGCTTCGTCCAGCTGGAGGAGGCGTCGGAGCGCGCAGGACTGGTTGTCAATGAGAGCAAAACCAAGTACATGGTCATGGAGCGGAACTACAGAAACCAACGAGAGTCATTGTCTGTGAATCAGCATCAGTTTGAAAGAGTGGACAACTTCAAATACCTCGGCTCCCTCGTCACGGAGACTAATGAGACTCACTTGGAGATCATGGCCAGGATTAGCGCTGGGAACAGATGCTACTTCAGCATGCAACACCTTCTAAAGTCAAATTTACTCTCCAGGAAGACTAAGAAAACGATCTACCGAGTAGTTATCCGGCCTGTTGTTACATATGGAAGCGAGACCTGGGTGCTGACGAAGAGGGATGAGGACGCTCTTAACACCTGGGAGCGCAAGATCCTCCGCCGAATCTACGGACCTGTACAGGACGATGGCGAATGGAGGATTCGTAGAAACGATGAGATTTATGACATATACGAAGATCCATCCATCTCGACAGAGGTGAGGAAGGGAAGACTACGTTGGGCCGGCCACATGGAGCGTATGCCTGAGGAAAGGGGAGCCCAAAAGGCCTACAGGCAGAAACCGGAAGGAAGAAGACTCCCGGGACGACCACGCAAGAGGTGGCTGGACGACGTGGAGGAGGATTTGCGTAGGCTTGGGGTGCGAGGATGGAGGAGGCGGGCCCTGGATCGGGAAGTGTGGAGAGGAGTAGTGGAGGAGGCCAGGGCTCTACAAGGGCCGTAGCGCCATAGGGTAAGGTAAGGTAAGGTATACTTAAGGAATAATTGGAGATTTTTATACCTACAAGTTTGACGAATTTCAAGAATTATTGGCTTTTAATGATATTTTCTATAGACATAATTTCGGTTCGAGGTGTTGCGCGTGTCCGTGCTCGCTCATCAACGCGTTACACTGAGCGTTTTCCTAGTATTTGGAACCAGGGTTTGGAAAAAAAAGTAATATCCTTGCTTTACAATAATTTTCATCTTTAAATATTTCATATTAATGTAGAATTATTATGCTTAGTTGCTATATTGAATCTCAAATTCATCTACTTGTTTTTAATAAAGTATTCTTCTAAAAATCCTGCCAAAAAAGTGATTCTCTTCTCTCCAGTCAGCACTGATCCTCTTACATAAACACGAAAGTTGTCATAATTCTCCATATTCCATTGCTCAAATGATTACAGTAAGCTTCTCTCCAGTACCCTCGTGGTATGCATCTGTGTACATTAGAGTAGCAGATGGCCGGAAGTAAATTGCGATGATTTTCATGTATCTCTACAAATCTGTATTAGGTTATTTATAAAACTAGATTCCATACAAAAATAATCTGTAACTCAAAGTCGACGAAATGGACTTCTGTCCTTCTGCTTCCAAGGTCAGAAAATATGTTTCCAGCTGATATTATACGAAATATAGAAATCGCAACAAGTGCACATTAAGTGCATAATGTTGGCCCCAATGACCGTGCAACATTTGGTGATAATCGGTCAAAAGATTCCGCAGTTTCAATTTGCACACAGAGTTTCTTTCATCCCCATTGCCAAGCGAAGTTGAACTGTAAATCAAGTCTCCGATGTAACTGGATAGTAATGAATGTTTTGTGAAAAAATTAGCTTGCTCCGTGACTTTGTTTAAAATTTAATGCAAAAAGAACAAATTCAAAAAGCACGATTCGAGCCACAAGTTTCAAGTGGAGTCTCTCGCTCCGGCCGCTTGAAAAGAAACACGACTCGTAGTTCTATTTCCATTGCAAACATGCAGATAATATTGACTGTAGCTCGTGTGATATTCTGTGATCGAACAAGTAAAGTCTCTGCTGATGAAACGAACTTGTTTGTACAAGTTGCTCCTCACTTGTCTTTCGCTCAGCTGAGCATTTAGTTAATGATTTCTGCTCCACCCTCAGCCCGGCTCCCAACTCCCTCTGAACTTGCTTAATTGCGGTCTTGGTGTGTTTTACAGGAGGGAGGGAGGGACTTCCGAGGTAACTACAACAAGGATGCCTGATAATGTTAAACACTCGCCCCCGGCTGTTGCTTGTTCATCGAATCAGATCTATTGATGTGTTTTACCTACTCGATGATTGGCGGTTTCCGGGAGAATTTCACTCCTCGGGAGAAATAGTTACACCTCGACAAAACTTAAATTCATAGTTTGCACGTGATGTCATATCATTGTTGTCTGCCACAAGCACGGATACGAGCAACATCTCCAGCCAAACACGATACACGATACAACACGATACGTTGGACGAACGAATAACAGATCCATTTGTTGTGATTTACGTACTTTTCCAAAACTCTCTTTGACAACTCTTGCTAAACTCTTAAAATCACAAGAGGTCCGAAAATACTTGGCCGTTTGTGTTGAAAATGTGTAAAATAAGAGATAATGTTGTCTTGAGCACCAGCTCAATATGAACTTAACAGGAGCATTTTTATTGTAGACCTATCGGAAGATTTTTATTCATAATGTATGAAGAATAACTAATTGTGAAATAAATATCATGCCAATATCTTGTCTATCTTTACAAAGAAGGTCACAATATTGGGAATGGCGGAATTTGCGGAGGACATTTCGGTGGTCCTTCATCTTAAATATTATTGCAACTTTGAGTGAGAAAGAGAACTAAATTTAAAGATTTTATTTCCATCAACTGTAAAAACATTGGAGGTGTCTAAAAGAGAATGTTTAAATGTTTTTCCTTCAAATTAGCTCTAAGTCCCAGGCAGGGAATTGTAATAAATGTAAATAAAGAACAAGTCAAAAAGATCATCCCGCCAAGAAAATATAACCAGCCTGGACTAATTTAAAAGATATCACATTTGATTCTCGACATTGTCTAAAATACCGGAGAAATTGTTATCTACCCTCTTGTTTCATACAGACTTGTTTTGTACCCACTTGTGCCACCAAAGTAATATTACATTTGGTGACATAAGTGGGACGTCTGCTTTTATTATTTAATTTGTATGAAAAGACATAAAACGTGAGTGACAGGTTTCACGGCTATATCGAAGGACCTCTTCTACTTGGAATGTCCCACCGCCGCCACCAGATGTCGCTAGAGTTCGACAATGATGATAAAACAAGTCGTTCCTCTTCTCGTCAAGATAAAAGCGACTCGCTGTGTTTGTTTTTAATATCTTCTAAGTCCCCCCCCCCCCCCCCCCTGACACAATCTAACCGCTGAAGCGTGCGCGGCGCGTTCGCAATGTAAACGTCACCTCGCGGAGATATGCGCGCAATTAGCTCGTGATGACATTGCGCACACTTGAACCCAGCTGTGTGCGTGCGAACCTGTTCACGGCTCTGCAGCTACTGCTATGGGATGGCGGGTTAGATTGTAATGTTTCCCCTGACATTACCTTTCTCCCACTTGCATAGAGACACGTCAACTCAAAACTACAACGCGCGAAACATTTTTGTTTACTGTTTTGTACTCTAGTATTATAACTTGTTTGAAAATAAAAAGATATCGCAATTTCTAAATCAAAATTCATGTCATAACGAGACGACACCCCTTCAGTTGTTTCATTGTTTCCATTATGCAGTGAGCTCTTCAAGAGAGCCTTGGAAACAAAAACATACTGGCAGCTGTCATTACACGATCAAAATATCATTATTACACTATAATATCTAATAATTATCAACTATTTCGGTAAATAACCAAATATCAACATCAATTCTTTTAAAAGTGACCTGCCTCGACGCTAGCGCCAACTAGTGACCGGCCTGACTTCTAATCTTTGCATCGCCCTATTCTTGTTCGGCGTTGTTGGATATGAAATTGTTTAAACATGAATTGAAGAGGAGAACAAAATATAGATTTAATTGCTACAATCCAATATGATTGAAACAATTTTCATCTCAAGAGATTAATCATTTTCCATTCCCTGTTCAAAAATAACATCCCAATTCTTTACAAACTCGGCCCTTCCCCTCCCATTGCCCGTAGGCAAGAAATAAATATTGAGGGTCAGTTGGAATACGCTGCTAGATTTTAAACAGATGATTAGGATTATATTGCCATGGCAACAATCAATGATATTCCTTCAAGAACTTTACCAGTGAAAGTATAACGTAATGACAATATACTAGATGAATGAGTGAAATATCCGTCAAGCCACGTAATAATGCACGCTAATGTATGCAGATCTTGAGAGCGGCAGCGCGACACGGCTAAGTCGCAGTGTGAACGGAGCTTACGAAGTTCTGAGACTTACAGAAACACTCAAGAGCTTAGCGAAGACAACATATCATTACATATCTTCACTCCCAATCCCAATAGATCAATACAATCTGCACGCTCACCGGCGAAACTTCCATGTTGCATGGGGGGGGGGGGGGGGGGGGCGACAAGTGTGATTGAATGTATACCATAAAGGAAGAGTATCGAAAGTCGATAATAAGACAAATAGAAATAATTTGAAGAATTTAAATGATCAAATCGACCAAAATGTTAAATCTCGTTCAAATGCACTATGCTAATTCAATAAATAATGCCGTCCTGCGTGGCCCGGACCCGCTTTGTGCCCTCCCCCCCCCCCAAGACCCAAATCGGAACTGAGGTTGTACTATTTTACCTTATACTATTATACCTATACCTATAGGTACTACAAAATTTCACGCAACTAAATTTACAATAATTGAAAATTGTCATAAAATATTTAAAAATCAACACAAAATGATGCATGCATATTCACAGATTTGTATACCTACGTTCCTTTGGGGTGGGAGGGAGGGGGGAATCAATCATTCGTTCGTATGTGTAAAACGCTTATGTATGCTGATGATACAGCATTAATATCAGTTCATAAATCTTTAGAGATGGCTCAGCTTTATCTTCAACGAGATTTTAATAATATAATCAAAGTGACACATGATAGGAAGTTAATAATAAACTGCTCAAAGACAAAAGTTATGCATATATGTTCGTCTGCCAACAGTAACAGAAACAGTTCCGTAAAAATAACGTTTCATTCCAATGATTGCTTGCACGCCCCGGATGAATACAATATGGATGAGTGTACAACTTGTGTAGATCAGATTGAGGTTGTACCTAATCATGTGTATCTGGGCATGGTTGTTGATGACAGGTTTTCATGGAAGCCTCATATTGATCGTTTATGTAAAAGATTGCGTTCGTGTGCCTTTCAAATATTTAATTTAAAAGATATCCTTCCTCTATATCTACTAAGAACAGTGTACTATGCTTTAGCTGAATCTGTAATATCTTATGGTATTCTTACTTATGGAAACGCATCAGACGTTCATTTAAAGAAAGTTGCAAATTTGCAGAGCAGAATTGTAAGGAGCATAACACTGGAGAGTGAGATTCTTCATGAAGGCATTAACACTCATTTTCAACAAGCCCAGATATTACCTTTTGAATATTTAAGATGTTATAGATTTGTATTACAATATTATTTTGATAATGATAATAAAGTGTGCTTAAAAAGAAATCGAGAGACAAGGGACGCTATTCAAAATTTAAATCAGTTTCAGGTGCCACTTTTTAATAATAAACATGGTAAGAGAACGCTAGCTTATGAAACTCCAATTATATTTAACAACATTCCGTTTAATATGAGACAATATACAAAGTTTAGTGAAGTAAAAGTAAATATTAAAAACCATTTTCTATCCTTGCTGCAATTATAGTTTGAAAGTTAAAAATATAACAAAATTTATCGATCTCTCTCATCTCTCTCGATCGCTGCGATCTCTCTCATTGTTGTGCTCTTGCACAACTTGCTCTTGTTGTTCAGTTCAATTCAATTTATTACATCTTGCAAATAATATTATAGGTACTACCTTCTCTCTCTGTGCATTTTATTTGTATTTATATTTATATTTATTTATATGTAACTAAAGTGTATATCAATGTGTTAATTATATATGTGTTATTTGCCACATTCAAGTCTCAATGGGGCTTTGTGGCTGCGACCAATTTTGTAATTATTTGTATTTGTATGTTATTTTTGTAAAATAAAAAAAAAAAAAAAAAAAAAAAAAAAGTAGAACTAAGGCTAGGCTACCTTCAAACAATGAAAGAGCATATTATTTCTTAATTCCCAGCATTTGAAATGTTACTGTCCGCGCACTGGTACCGACACTTCACTGTTTTACTGCGCATTCGGCGTAATGAGATCCTCAATAATATCCTGTCGATTTCTCAACTCGTAAAAACAAGTTTTCCTGTAATTTCCCGCGTTGTTTTCGTCCCCCAATCATAATAAACACCCCTGCAGAGATAGCCTCCCCCTCCCCCCTCCTTCCCTCCTCCTCCACCCCCTGCTCAGACCTGCGTCGGTGTCTACCGACTTTATTTTAGGAAAATTGCAATAAAAATACCTAAAAAGGACTTGAGTACTTCCTAGGTATATGTAGGTATAATGATTATTCATGGCAAGCTAAAACTTGGCACGGTTATTCAGTTCCAATCTTTTCGAATCGTCTCGAACCAGTTTGGATCGTCCCCGATATTTTGTTGACTTTCCAAAATAGGTTGATTTCGCTAAATATCGGTCTCAGCTGACATCTACTTACAATATTTGCCCTGAAATTTATCAGTCATACCCCACCTGAAATCCCCTTAACACTGTTTTACTGCACATTCGGCGTAATGAGATCCTATTGAATAATATCCTGTCCATTTCTCAGCTCGTAAAAACAAGTTTTCCTGTAATTTCGCGCGTTGTTTTCGTCCCCCAATCATAATAAACACCCCTCCCCCCCCCCCCCTGCTCTGACCTGCGCTGGTTTCACGAGGGCGTTAACGACGCACTTCTTGCTGGTTTTAATCTTCAACTTCTAATCACGAGTCTGACCTGAGAACTTGTTTCATGACGCTTCTTGCAGTTGTAATCTAGAACATGGAATTGCAGCGCAGTTACGATGCAATCATTTATATGTCGCTCTTTTCATTGCGAATCGAGCCAGGATTACACTCGGGGCTTTTAAAGATTGTATCATTGGGGAAGCGTTCTGTAGTTAAAGCGTCAATAAGCGAGCACAGGTAATTGCAATATTCGAAATGATTTTCCAATAAGCGTAAAATATCAGTAGTTAATAAAATATGACATATAAAAGTTGTTCGATGACCTTGCAATTTCAGCTTGATCGGAATATTTTCAATTTTCAAACAATGAGATTAAAGAGAAATGCACTCATAAATGCCCGCAGTGATCTTTGCATGTACCTATGCAAATGTTTTGTTGAAAGAAACTTACATTTGTAATGAAATGTCAACAACAAACTGCAGAATATCGTCATGTCGTCCACTGAGTTTGTGTTTATATTTATTATGAAGCTAATCGAATTCTTAGCCGTTTCTTATTCCTCAAAACATTAATTGATTTTAAATTTAGAACCCACCACCAGCTCTGTTTTAATGACTGCAATTAATATCAACACGCGCCTTTAGTTTTATCTCGACTCAAATATAAAACCATTTCAAACATAAAAGCAACTCAGTTTTCGCAGCTTATAAAAATAAAAAGCGTAAAAAGCCGAGCCGCAGTACGCGTTACAATTTCAGATAGCGAAGGAATTGTTCAAAAGTATATTTTCGAAATAAGAAGTAAAAAGCACGAACACATTTAGTTTAATTTCCTGTTTGTCCCTGCAGTGAAGTGAAGAGACAGTGTGTAGAAGTGTGCACACTGGCGTAACTTCAGATTCCCCCCTCCCTCCCACCCCAAAGGAACGTAGGTATACAAATCTGTGAATATGCATGCATCATTTTGCGTTGATTTTTAAATATTTTATGACAATTTTCAATTATTGTAAATTTAGTTGCGTGAAATTTTGTAGTACCTATAGGTATAGGTATAATAGTATAAGGTAAAATAGTACAACCTCAGTTCCGATTTGGGTCTTGGGGGGGGGGGGGGGGGGAGGGCACAAAGCGGGTCCGGGCCACGCAGGACGGCATTATTTATTGAATTAGCATAGTGCATTTGAACGAGATTTAACATTTTGGTCGATTTGATCATTTAAATTCTCAGATAACCTACTTTGTATTGATAGTTTGTTTTTGATTTCATATTTGTTATCATAATTTGGCATTTATTTGACACTGCGGCGCCCCCTGGAAGCTTGCGCCCCTAGGTTATAGCCTAACTAGCCTAATGGGTAATCCGCCCCTGTCTGCTTTGTTGTATGAGCGTATTAAAAATACGTTTTCGTAAATTTCATATAATAATTTGAAATACAATTTTAAACAATAAAACAAAAAAACGTTCTCAATAAGTTGAATATGATGAAACCTGCGGGATTTGGCTCAGAGGGTAGAACACAAAGAATCAGCAATATTATAATTTGTTTATTACAGAGAAAATAAATGTTCATTGATGTGAAAAGAGCAATCAAAAATTATGAAACAATATTACGTTCGATACGTCGGCAGTAGTGATGATGTCGTCTGGTTTGTTTACTTCCGCGTAAACAAGTGGATGGCGTTGACTCTTGCGTAGTGTGTCCCGTGAACTCCAGTCCACCAGCAGAATGAAATGACTGGATATGTCACCTCCTTCAGCTGCGATGCGATGATGTTGTCTAATAACCCCTTGGTTACCAGGACGTCCAGCAGTCCGTGCACAAGGAGTGACCTCCTCGAGCAGTTGGATCAAGTTGGCTCAGGCTGATGACGTTCGTGGCTGCAGACTCGTCGGTTTCTCCCGGAGTTGCAATTCACTAACTTTTATACTTTAACATTTACTGACTTTAATGTTGAAACTGTTCAGTTGATCACTTGTAACTTGAATTTGTCTTAATGGGATATTATTTGCCTCAGCATTAGGCTTGAAGTTTGAATTTACTGAGTTGACGTTTATACAAAAATGTTATTTTAATGTTTACCTTCGATCACATCGGCACTGTCTCGCTGAAATTATACTATGTTGCGTGCACAAGGCTTCACGGTTCGCGAGGCAGGTCTCACTGCTCTGAGAAAACTCCGACTGATGAAGTTTGGCTGGTAGCCTGACGTTTTATACCCTCTGACATCGTTTTCCCTCCAAAGAATCTGATTGGTTGGTTTCGTACACGTGGTAGCTAATTTTAGACATTCTGTCATTTCTAAAGCCCGCGAAACGACTTTCTTTCTGCACGTAGGCCCATGCTTTTCTTGGAATCACTGAAAACTAGTCTGGCTGACTGGTTTTGTAGCGTTATCACAATGACTGGTTCACTTGTTATTACGTGGTGACATCACAATTTAGGTAAGGTCACATACTTTTTATATGGATTCACTCACTTTCTTGATATAATTGCACATTGTTAAACTTATTTGATTGCTCGTTATATTTTTGTCTATATTTTGATTGCTGTTGAATTTTAAGATTGTAAGTTTACATAATGATTCTAATTAATTACTTTGTGTTCAGTTAACCTTGACTCTAAGAATGCCATGCTACAAGCTTGTTCATTCTTTAAACCTATTTCAAGCAAACATTATTATTTTTAAAGTTAATTTTCTAACCTAGATAGGCCAACTTGTTACAATGAATTGGTTGAAAATGTAAGGACAGTTTGTGTTATGGAAGTTTTATCAATAAGTAAATATATTTTAATCAAACCCATGTTTGCATTTTAATCACCATGTTTTTAAGAAAATGTCAAATTCATATAAAATTAGGAAATTTATCGTTGTTACTGGATATTACCAATGATTATATAAAAAATGCACACATTTTCAGTTAACTGCAAACCATTTTAAAATCTGTATTGAGTATTGTATTGTATGGTGACGTCATTTCAGTGCAAACATAGTGCGGCCAGTTGAAAACGCCAAAGTGAAACCTGACAGACAATAAAATTCGAAAGAAAAAAATTAGTTCATAAAATTAAGTTCGAATTAAAGTTTTAAAATAGTTCAAATTATTGTTCAACTAAATAAAACTGGCTGACGTTAGAAACTTCGTTGATTACTATCAAATAAGATATATTTTATGAATTATTTAAAATAATTATTATAATGATTTAAATAAAAAGTAAAATAAATATACAGTGTCCTGGGAATCCACGTCCCGACACAAGGTCCTAATGAATACGCTTTACTACCGCATTTGTGAGTGATTGTGATTTGTTTTGATTGCGGGGTAGATATCGAGCAACACTTGTCTCCATGCCCCGGGCTGTTACAGGTTTTCAAAATTCACTATCTGACCGCATTACCGATTCAGAGCGCCGATATCAGTCAGCGAATTTTCCGTCAAAAATACGAAATTTTCACTAAAACGCTTGCTGTTTCTCAGAGGATTTTTTTAAAATAATTTCCTCTTGTAACTTTTTCGGTGGTTGTACGATCTTCATCATGCTTGTAAAAGCATCTCGCTATGTTGAACAGTATTGCCATAAAACTATGTCTAAACTTTTTCAAATTTAATTCGTACTTTTAAACGGAAATGAATATCTGCAATTTAGAAGGTTCACTGTCTTCCTTAATATGTTTGGCGTTATTTGAACCTATTTGAACCTTGTTATGACGAATATTTTTCATGAAAGAGCAATTTACAACATTGATTTCACGCTCAGACGCGAACAAACTCTCGCCGCCGAGCTGCTGTAATATCCTTAATAATAAATAAACAATTTCTAATTTATGTAGTAGTTTTTGTACAATAAAAGAATCGCAATTTGTACCCTTACTTTTACTTTGTGTTGGCTTTGATTTAAATATTAGTTTAACGCTTCATCATCATCTCCTATCATCACATAATCATTCATTATTTGCCATTAGCCTAGTTGCAGAGCAGTACGACGTTAAACACTGCTAAAAGTATAAATAATTCAAATATAGTCTGATCTTGTAGCTTGGGCGATCAACAATGAGGCATAGCAATGTTTAGTGACGGATTTGATTGTAAAAAGTCATGCAATGATCAGAAGTAGATGACAAATCAGTTTTGTTTGAAGTTTTATGATGTATCGTGAAATGTGCGCTATGATAATATCTTCTTGTCAGTGGCAACAGAGTAGGGTCAGGTGAGAGAGGTGTCTGGTCGACAGTTGACTTAAGCCCCATACACAGTGCAATTTCTTGAACAACTTCTGTGTCACATTCCCATTTTTCATACAATTTTGTACTTACACGACGCAACTTTCTGTCACAGAACTTAAAACATGTTCTAATTTCCATTCAAGAAGTGTGACACAGAAGTGTGATACAGAAGTTGACAAGTTGTACAAGAAGTTGCACCGTGTAAATGGGGTTTATAGTGACTAAGTTGTTATCACAATTAGACAAGATGTCTTTACACATTATGGTGATTGAATATCTGTTGTTCGTTGACAAAGGGACCTCCAGATGTATCCTACGACATGTGTCGTCACATTACCTATTATCTTAGAGAAAGGAGCAGAAGCTGCGGTTTACTTGAAAAACATGGAGCGATGAACTCTGTGGCTCCTGACGTTGTGTTGTGACGTCACTCGCTCGGTCTCAAGTCCGTCCCATGATCATGCAGTGGCATCTTACATCAACACTTGTCATTATTCCCACAGCAATCAAAACAGACCCTACTTTCCAAGTCGAACAAAGTCGCTCATATAAGAAGATTTAGTATAGATTTTAGATAAAACAAAGTCGTTCTACTGCCAAGTTATCATGAGACAGCCTCAGTTTAGACCAGGGATGAGTCGCACATCTAAGAAGATTTAGTATAGATTTTAGATAAAACAAAGTCGTTCTACTGCCAAGTTATCATGCGACAGCCTCAGTTTAGACCAGGGATGAACACTTTTCATGATATCTTTGCCAGGACATTTATGTGATGTTATGTCTTAGAAATGAATATTTGCATGTGCCCTAATTGTGAAATGCATTTATTATATTGGAGATAATACATTAATAGTATACGTTTTATGGAATTGTTTCGATATTCGCGTCAAGTTGAAAATAAATGTCATTACAAATAATATTTCACCTAATAATATAGAATAATGAATGAATAGACAACATAATAAATTATCTAGTTAGCTCTGCTTTTCAAAAAATTTCATATGCAGTACCGTGATCCAAGTATCTATTATGGTTATGATCCATTGTTGAAAAACCATAATAGATACTTGGATCACGGTCCAAGTACCGTGATCGTGATCCAAGTATCTATTATGGTTATGATCCATTGTTGAAAAACCATAATAGATACTTGGATCAAGGAACTGCATATGAAATTTTTTGAAAAGCAGAGCTAACTAGATTATTTATGATGTTGTCTGAAAATGTGTAAATTCCGCGTAAAGTTGAAGAAACATTGCTTGGATTCGTGTGCATGATTCCCCTCCCACTACAAGTGAGTGAACAACTTCTGAGGTTGGCTCGCCTGACCCTCGGCCAGCTGCGCGAAGGTCGCGGTCACTTGGCTTGAGTCAACAAGTAGCAAGACAGTGTTCACTCGGACAAGATTACGTCGTGAGGAAGATGGAGGAAGCTGCGCTGAGTTGATCAAATCAAATCAAATGAGGAAGCGTAGCAATGATTTAGATATGTGATCGTGTGAACGAAAGTGAAGGCCGAAATCACAGAGCAACTGAACGAGTGACCTGATTCAAGGTAATCTGTCTTTTTGTTGAATGATCCTTTGGAAGTTTATGTTAAGGTGCTGCAAGCGCGAGCGATTTTGCTGCTTTTTGTAGACACTTTTTGCGATACGATTGGAGACGAAATAGGTAGACCAAATTATTTGAAATTTTAATTGTGATTAGATAAAAGACAAACTTAGGGTTATCCCTTGGCACATTTTTAATTTTTTGTTTCGTTATTAGTAATAATTCGTGGATTTTTGGTGAAAAATTAGCTATTTTCTTGTCTCCCTGGGCGCCGTATAAAATTAAATTTAAAAAATGTGCCAAGGGATAACCCTAAGTTTGTCTTTCATCTAATCATGATTAAAATTTGAGATCAATTGGTTTACAGGTTTGGTCTCCAATCGTATCGCAAATTTCATTGTTTTGCGCTGTTTTATTGAATAACCGGCGGCTAATTAACGATGCAATCAGCAAAAATGAAAAAGTGCTAGTAATATCCAATCAGACTGATCATGTGTACATCCTGTAAAAGTTACACTCACTTATGAAACAATTTTTCTCTCTCAATTGTCTAAAACGGCCTAGCGCTAGTATCACCTTAAAATACATCTTTAAATGCACGAGATTACATAATCGGGGATAACTAATGAGCAGTTTGTGAACTATTGAAAGTGCAAGTGCAAGTTGCTCCTTGGTTAGCGCACGCGCTGGTGTCGCTCGAGGTCAGGCTTCGAGTCCGGTGGCTGGCAGTCTTGATTGTGGTTCAGCGTGATTATAAATTCCTTTCCTTGAGTGACGCGGCGATTTTGAACTTGTATGTTGGTTTGTTTATAAATGAAGTTATATTACGTAAAACTTATTATAATATACTGCCATGAAGTACCGAATATTGAATAACAACAGCCACATTAGGAAGGTGTTTTTTTATTGATTGTAATGAAAATTGGAAAAATATGATTTTAATAACACCCTTGTTTTAATATATAGGTCTTTAAATAGAAGAATTTTAAATTTTAATTAAATACCTTTACTATGGATTAGATTGACATATAATTAGAAAATATGATGAATTTGTAGCGTCAAGGCTTCCATGGTCATTGAATCATAGAGAGTCATATACTTATTGAATTATGCGTACATTTCAATGCATTTAGCATTGGGAAACATTTTGTTTCCCAAACGCACATTCTTAGAAAAACAGACGAAGGAGTTTAAAAAAAAACAGTTTTCAATTTTGGTGCCATAAAATAAATCCTATAAAAAACACTACGTGTAAAAAAAGGCAGCCAAGTCTCTTTACTTTAAAAAAAAATCAACACCGAAAAGGAGTGATATCAAAAAAGGAGCCTAGTCAATGACATTCCCAAATATTTAATCGTATCTTTGAAATAAAAGTATAAACACCGAGAAATTCTTTACAAAAGGACTTGGCGCATCGTGGCGCACTTGGCGCATATTACTCCAGTCACTTTAGCTTTTGACCTCAAAGTAATTGCAACAATTTTTTTTCTCTCTAATTATTATCGGGACCATGTATTTATGTACCAAAAAAAAGTCTACCGATTTTCGAGAAGCCATTATGTTTTTATTAGGGGTTGATTAAAAATCCATTAATTATTTTTAATTAACGTAATTGATACATTTTCATAAGATTAAATTTTTTTTTATTCATAAACAATGTGTTTTACATCACATAAAAAATAATCAAGACGATCAAAGTAACCCTTCTATGTATAACAAAATTTGGGGTAATTTAGCCCCAAAAATATTAAAATGGCCACAGGGGATAAACTAATTGACCTATATATAAATAATATACCTAAATGCCCTAAAAAAATGATGCGCCAAGTATATTTCGGTTTTTGAAATCATGTTTTGACTTGGCCCATTTTTTGATATCACTACTTTTCAGTGCTGAATTTTTTTGATTTCTTATTTATTTTTATAGTTGAAGAGACTTGGCTGGTATTTTTACACGAAATGTTTTTTTATGGGGATATCACTCCTTTTTTTTTAGATAATTCTCACACTTGTTACACAATAAAGCTGGCTTTCCATGATCCGTCATCTTCCGTCAACGTCCGACACCGTCCGACGAAAACGACCACGTGACCCGTCTCGACCAATCCCTCGCCGTCCGAGAATTTTGGGGATGGCTCTGATTGGTCGAGACGGGTCACGTGGTCGTTTTCGTCGGACGGTGTCGGACGTTGACGGAAGATAACGGAGCATGGAAAGCCAGCATAATTCCTTTAAAAAAATAAGCCATTTCCGATTTTGATAATAATAAAAACTTTGCGTTTGGTACTAAGTAAATAAGTCTTAAAATTATATTCCATTAAAAATAGCGAAAGCTTCGATCCAATCAGTTCAGCCGTTTTGAAGATATGGAATCACTTCCGGTTTTGAAAATGGCGGCTGAAATCACTGACACCAAGAATTTATTTCTATATATATGTGTTGTATCAATAAGCCTTCTGAATATGTAGTTATTGCAGTAAAAGGTGATTAAGTCTGATTCTTCATTTTTATGGCGTCATTTCCGGTTTCGGTAATAGTCAATTTCTGTTTTAACTATTGGTATTTCATTTATATATGACCGTCCGAATCGATTGACACAAATTTCGTTCCGATCGGTCCAGCCGTTTCCGAGGTATGACGTCACTTCCGGTTTCAAAATGGCGGCACAAAAAATTCATAAGGGCAAGGTATTTACAGGCAGACAACCTGGATACGTGGTGAAAATTTCAAATTAATCGACCCAGCCGTTTAGCCTGTGGCGGAGACCGCGGAATTTATTGAAAGATGAATAATAATAATCATCTGAAAGCCGTACAATTTCACGATTTTCACGGTCCTCCAGCTCGCAAATGGCATAACGAATTATTGCCAATTAACTTGGAATATATGGTAGGGTGGGCCATAGCTCTAAATTAAAATATTTCGCAACAATGTGAGATTTCCCATTTTTAAGATCCAGTAGGCCGAAAATGCCACTTGGATGCTTACAGTAAAAGTGGGTTGCTCCAGCCTTTAGGTTTGAACGGTATGTTGTGTGAGAGTGTGCGCGCCGTACGACTTGGCTGGCGTGGAGCGACCGCTCCACTAGATAATTCTGTCCTCTTTAAAAAAAAAACACACATAATTGAAATCTTGAGAAGTAGGTTTCTGTGGAAAACTTCCATGGATTTAGGATGATATGAAGGGCTGACAATATCGTCACCGGTGGTGTGACAGTTCGTAGAAGCATTCTCTACCTTCATTCCATTTTCCTCGGAGATCTCTAACCCTCATCAGTGCGTTGTGTCGAATGTCCGTCCGTCCGATCGGGTAGCTCAGTTGGTAGAGCTCTCGCCCGGCAAGTGAGAGGTCCCGGGCTCGAGCCCCGGTTCGGTCGGATATGTTTCACAACGCACATCCCATTCATGATTGAAATCGCATTTCTACACAAAGTACCTACAAATAAATAAACATGCTTTCTCAAAATCTAAAATTTCATTAATTAACATTATGTTGCTTCAACTTCATAATGAGACAGTACATTTGTGATCGAGCACATATTTTGTTTCATTTTGAAGTCAGGGCTGAGAGAAATATTTCGTTCTTATACCTTAATTTAAAATTGATGAGTTATTAATTTACTTGAAAAATGCATAAAATCTAGAAAAATGTTTGAAAAAGTCAAAAAATGTTTTTCTTGTTTTCTCGTTTGTCTTTGCAGAATCACCATGGCAAGTGCCGACGCCATGACCCACGTGAAGCTGGCAACGCGCGCCAACATGAAGGGCGAGTGGTTCGAGGTGAAGATGGCCGCCATCTTCCTGCTGCGCGGCATCAACAGTGGCCGTGACTTCCAGCTCGCCAGCAACGTGGAGGGCGCAGGCGCAATGGACGACATCGTGTTTCGCTTCCGCACACCAGATGGCGTCTGGCACGCGTGTTTCTACCAACTCAAACACAAAGCCACGGCGAAACTCAATCGCGATTTGCTGATCAATGTTAAAGGTGACTTTGCTCTTGCGAAATATTTCGCATCATTCATGGAAATCAAACGTCTGTGTGAAGCGGTTGACAAGAACGTATTGTTCGATGGTACTTTTGATGCTTGTCACTTCGGCATTATCACAAACGCGCCCCTGCACCAGGGCAAGGGGGGAGTCGAGACACGTGACCAGCCCAGTGTCGCAGACGAGTATCTTCAGATAGGAAGTGGCACCAAGTTTAACACCAGCTTAACCGAGGAAATGATCGAGAACATTTACTCCGAGCTGAAGCAGCAGGAGACGAAGAAGACGAAACATTCTGTGATTGACAACGAAGACGACGCGAAGGACTTTCTGAGAAGACTCAAGCTGTACACCGGACAGCCGAGTGAAGACCAGCTGGATGACGTCATCAAGCAACAGCTGATTGGCTCTGGAATCTCGACGGATGTGGATTCCGTCCAGCGGATATTCCTGGAGAGAGTTAAGATCTGGTGGCAGCAGAATGTGGGGGTTATTCTGGATCAGAGCAGCGCGCTTCTGCTGGAGGCGCAAGCAGAAGCGATGTTGCCACATGTAGAGAAGCTCTCGAGGCAACAGGTGGACAAGTTTCATTTAGACGTCAAGTTCCTGGAGTGTGAGACTGAGTGTATGAAGGACGCATGCGCCGTGAATGTAGTTGTCGACGGCGACGTCAGACTCGCGTCCTGTAAGCTGCTCCAGACGCTTGATTCCCGGGACGTCGTGTGTCTGGGAGCGCGGTGTTTCCTGCGGGAACAGGAGGCCGTGATGTCCGTCTGGAGACACGGGATGAAGAACACGCTCGTGGTTCTCAGCGAGGATTTAGACGACGGGAATCTGGATGACGTGTGCAACAAGTTGATCAGAGTTCTGCGCGAAGACAACAGAAAGCGGTTTGTTCTGGTTTCATCCGCGCATGATCCTCTGACGACAACACTCAGGCGAACATTAGGAGATGACGTCATAGTCTTCAAGGACACGTTTCATGTAACACAATTCGATCAGGACACGATCGCGGCCATGTTCCAGAAGGAGTTCACATTTCAAGGTCATCCTACGACACTCGGCGCGGTCATTGGAGAGGACATTGAAATGGCGTCCAACTTCCTGACGAAAGATAATGTTGAAGCCATCTTGACCCGCACAGAGCTCTTTTTAGGTCAGATGCTGCCTCCTGAAATACATTACTACATTTCGCGAACAATCCAAATGAACAATATCATGAGGAGTACGATATTCTCCGATAACAGTTTCTCAGGTAAAATCAAAATCAAAGGCGCCAAATCACAAGATATTGAAGTATTTCTTCAAACATCTGATGAAAGAAGACTCATTGGAAAGTTTCAAGAACAGTCCGAGGGTCTTTTGTTTCATGGTTTAAATGAGAAAAGTTTCACTGACAGGAGGAATGAGGCGTCTTGCAATGTTCATTATCTTGAGTTAGTCGACAAGAAGTTGGTTTGGAAGCAGAGTGAAGGCAGCATCGACTTCATCAAGAAGCACTTGGATCCGAGCACCGCCTCCTGGATGCAGGAAACATCTGAGCGCGTCGTTCTTCTGGTCGCCGAGCCCGGCATGGGGAAGTCCACTCAACTGATCCACGAGGCGCAGCGCACTAAACTGTCTCGCACGGCCTCCTGGGTGGTTCACATCAGTCTCAACGACCACGCCACTCTTCTGGCCAAGACCAAGGAGGAGGACTTGACGGCTGAGACGTTCCTCTCTTCAGCCCTTCGTCTTCATGAGCTGTCGGCCTTGGATCAAGCTCTATTCACATTCAGCATGCATAACTCCGGTAACATGTACTTGTTTCTGGACGGGTTTGACGAGATCTCGCCCAAATATGTCGAGAAATGCAGCATCCTGCTTTCGAGCATCTTCGAGACAAGAATGCAACAGGTGTGGATTTCATCTCGGCATTCCATGAAGGACACTCTGGAATCGAGTCTCTCAACACTTGCCATGTCGCTCCTGAGATTCAGCGAAGACGACCAGAGGAGATTTCTGCTCAAGTATTGGGGGACATCCACTGGACTCTCGCAGGAAGATCTCAATGAATTCATCACGAAGCTGCTTCTGATGACGGCGCAGTCGATTAATGACAAAGAGAAGAATTTCACTGGGATTCCTCTGCAGACGCAGATGTTGGCGGAAGTATTTCAAGACCACGCAATGGACAAGACCAAAGTGCTGCCCAAGAAGTTAAATATACTCGAGTTGATTGAGATATTTGTTGAGAAGAAATACATCACTTACTTCATGAAGACGCACAAAATTAACGACTTCAACACTGATTTTGAAGATTTGTTGGAGGAGCAGCGGGAGTTATTCATCGAGAAGCACGTAACAGCTGCTCTGGTTCTTCTCTTAGAGAAAAGCGATCTTCAGTCACTTCGTCCCGCTGTTCTGAAGAAGTGCGACAAGTTCTTCGTCAACATCAAGAGCGGCGTCGACAAGACCGGCATCGTCGACCGCGTCACCGACGGCAAGCCCGCGTTCATCCACAAGGTGTTCGCAGAGTATTTCCTCGCGCTCTGGTTCGTGGACAACTACGAGGACAACGCAGACGCGATGAACAAGATCCTTCTCGGACAGACGTTCGGAGTTGTTCGTAGCATGTTCGATCGGATGCTCGCGCGAGACAACAAGCTGCACGGCGCGGTGCTGAACTCTGACGTCACAGCAGTGGACGACATCTTGCGCGAGGGACGTGACGTGGACGAGAGAGACAAAGGAGGGAGGACAGCGCTCCATCTGGCCGTGACTGTCGGGCTGCATCTATTCTCACAGGACGACGCCAACATCACTGTGATCGAGATTCTGATGAGTCACAAAGCAAGAGCGGACTTGGAGGACGAGGTGTTGCGCTGGACAGCCGTGCAGTACGCGGACGCAACGGGGCAGTGGGCTGAGATAGACGCGTTATTAAAACACGAGAAGATCGATATCCTTCAGTTCCCCAGCACCAAAGACAAGATGGACGATGAAAACATCTGGGAGATTGTACTTCAACATGACCACGCCAATGTCTTGACTCTACTGTGTAACCTCGGGCTGCACATCAACAGCAGATTCACTGCGTCGTATGACCACCCGACACTGTTGCAGACGGCCGCGCATCACGGAAGCAACAGGTCAGTGCGCGTGTTGCTCGACAGAGCGTCACAGGAAGGCGATGTTGCCGAGTTTCTGGAAACAAAGGACGACCGCGACAACAACGCATTGATCTCTGCTTCTCAGAATGGCCAACTGGCCGTGGTGGAGATGTTGCTGGACACGCAAGGCGATGACGCACGAAGACGCGATTACGTCAACACGCACAATCGCAACTCCGAGTCTGCATTATGGCGGGCCACCTGCTTTGGATATCCCGACATCGTTGCCCAGCTTCTCAAGCGAGGTGGCAATGCGTTGGAGCTGACATCAACAGGTGCCACCGGACTGATGCAAGCGTCGTCTCAAGGACGGATTTCTGTTGTCCGCGCTCTGTTGTCGTCATTCCCAGACGACGCAGCCAGAGCGGATTACGTCAACATGCACGCGGATAACGGCGAGAACGCAATCATCGTGGCGAGCGTCCAAGGCCACTGTGACGTAGTTGCCGTGTTGAAGACTTCAGGCGGAGTCGTCACGGATCACGACAGGTTGATGATAGGCTGTCAACAGGGTAACACATCTGCAGTCGTGGACTTGCTAGCGTCGTATCCAGACGCCAAGGAGAGAGCGGAGTTGATCAACAGACGGAACAGACTCGGTCTGACTGTCATGTGGTACGTGTCGATGACAGGACGTAGAGAGATGATCGAGTTGCTGATCAGAGCGAGTAGCGGCGTCTTCCCAAGAGATGAGTTCGGTCGCACGGAGCTGATGAAGGCGATTCGCTTCGACAACACAGATCTCATGGTGATGTTGCTGAACTCGTTCACAGACCCGATCGAGAAGGCCGATTATGTAAATGCTCTCGACTACGGAGGATTGCCTGCGTTGTGGTACGCGCTTCACGGCCGGTTGGACATCTTGAACATGTTCCTCGGCTTACTTGATGACTTCACGGTCCACGAGAAGTTTGTCATCGCGTGCAGACGCGGCCACTTGGATGTGGTGGAATCTTTGCTCGCGACATTTAAGACAGAAGAAGAGAGATTTGTGTTTGTGAACGCGGCTTACGGAGGGGAGAGGTTTATCTGGTGGGCTGCTTGGTTTGGTTTCCATCACATTGTCGCCATTTTGATCCGCGAAGGAGCTGATCGCGTGAATCTGGGCAATGATTCTGGATTGACTCTACTGACTATAGCGGTCATCAGAGGGAACTTGGGCGTTGTTGAGGTTCTACTTGACACCTGTAGAGATTACAGAGAGAGAGGAGAGATGCTCAATGCGAGAGATAGAGAAGGAAGAAGCGTGTTGACTTTGGCAGAGCAGATGCCGAGTTTCATGTGTGGGGATATCATTCCTTTGCTGGTTGCAGCGGGAGCGAAGCGGTGACGTCACTCAAGATGCCTGACTGGCGGACATGGTTGCCAAGTTTGGACTTAAAATCATCTCCTAGTATTCGTGTAGACGAATGTTTACTTTTTCTGTGTATTCTAAGTTTTTCACAGCTATCAATCGCTTTTATGACGAAACTTTAATTTTTGTGTTTACTGACACCTTTTTGATCAACTTAACAATATTGTTCATTTACATTTTTAACCTTTTTACATCTTTCATCGTCGAATGTGCACTTGAACAATCTCAGATTTTGCGTGCGAAAGTGATGTTTCATTTTCAGATATTTGTTCTTGTTTCAAAACATTTACTTTCAATGAACATTTTTACCCGACGTTTCACCAAGATTCAAAACCCGGGTTAGAGGCGGTAAACCTGGTTTAGGAGCCTCTAAACCAGGTTTACCGCCTCTAACCCGGGTTTGGAATCTTGATGAAATGCAGCCTTATATTGATAGGTAGGTACTCACTCAGGAAGACGTCACTGTTCAGTACAAATGTAGTTCTTAACACATTAATATTAGTGTTGACGGTTCGGCCTTCCTTAGAAAAAAATTATTTTTGTTTGACATTTCTGCCTGAAATTAAATAAGCATCAAGTGCATTAAATTATACTATTCTATTTGTATGTCTGTAAGTTTGATGCTATTTATTTTATTGTGTAAATTCATTATTATTGTGTATTCTGTGAGCATGTAAGTCTGTTTATATTGTTTATACTTATATAGTTATATTGTTAAGATATTATAGTTAAAACAATTGAATTGATACCTATTCCCACAAATAAGTGATACGTGATGTAGCCACTTCTGGCAAGATGGCTACTATCAGGTCCACATATTAATTTGTTTGTTTTTACATTTTGTGTTTCCATAAAGCAGTGAAAAAACAAAAAACAAATGAAATTGATATTTAGCTATAAATTTACTTTCTTGGCCATAACAAACAACTATATCAAATATTTGTATTTATATTTATGCAAATGCGCCCTTGATAGCCGCCATTTACCTAGTACCACAAAATCCACCAGAGGTAGTAGTAGTATTCTTTATTTAGCTATTTAGCTATTACATGTTTACATAGGTATTATACACTCAGTACTATAAGGTTTTTGTCAAATAATACATTTTTAACAATTATAACACAATTAAGAGATAATTAAGAGATAAGGTAAATAAGAGATAAACAAGAGATACACAATTTCACCTATTCCAAAAACCTTGGCTTAGGGCCTATCCCAAAAGCCTACATTTATATTTGCTAGTGGGTCTGAAAGCCAATTTCCTTTTTTTATTACCTCAACGCACATCCTTCTAAATTTTTCTGTACACTTTTCGTTTCTTATTATCTCTGGGATGCGATTATACAATATCAAGCCTTTCGAAAATAAGGTATTGTTTCCAAATTTTGTTTTACATCTAGATACAGGTAAGTTATTTGAATGTCTAGTTTTATACAATGGTGTTTCTTTAGCAACCTTATTAGTTAAGTAACTCGGCGCTACCCCTTTCGATATTTTATGAATAAATGTCATTGTATTAAGATCTATCCTATGTTTGACAGTGAGCCAACACATAGCGTTGCTCATTTTCAAAACACTGGTAGATTTATCCACCCATAAAATACTTCGCATGACCTTATTTTGAAGTTTTTGCAATTTGCTTATGTAATTTTGTGAAAGAAGAAACAATATTGAACTGCAGAAATCGAAATGGGGTGTAATTATAGCTTGACATATATGAATTTTACTAATAATCGGTAAGCTTGTGCAATGTCTCTGAAACAATCCCACTTTCCGTGATACTTTTTTTATTATATAGTCAGCATGTTTATGAAATAAGAGGAACTCATCTATTATAATACCCAAATATTTGAATTCTGAGACATTTTCAATTTGGCCATTATCTATGACTAGCTTTTTAGAAGCATATGGGTTGAACGTTTTTCTGTTGACTGTCTTACATATGACCATAGATTTAGTTTTAGATATGTTTATCTTTAACTTATTAATTCTCAACCATTGTTCGAGCAATTGTATGTCCTCATCGAGTTGCTCATGTACAACTTGTGGGTCTGCACCACTGCAAATTATAAGGGCGTCATCCGCATATAGTTGTATTTTACAATGTTTGAAAACGAATCCCAGATCATTAATGTATAATATAAAAAGTAATGGGCCTAAGATTGAACCTTGCGGTACCCCTACTGAGCAAAGTTTTTCATTAGATCTAGTATTATATAATTTTACTATTTGTCTTCTATTTACGAGATATGAATTTAACCAACTTAGAACTTGGCCACGGAAACCATATTTATGAAGTTTTAACAAAAGTAAATTTCGGTCTACCGTATCGAAGGCTCGTTTTAAGTCCACAAATACCAGTCTGGTGTAGTAATTATTCTCCATTTTTTGTTTCAAATCATCTATAATATGTGTTAATACTGTCTCACATCCATGCTTTGACCGAAAGCCCGATTGTTCATCAATAATAATTGATGTTTTATTTATATATTCAACAAGTTGTTTCTTTACTACAGCTTCCAATACTTTGTCAATGATATGTAAGGTATTTATTGGCCTGTAGTTTTCTCCATCAATAGCACTTTGGACTTTGGGCACTGGAGTTATTATTGATAATTTAAGTTTGTCAGGGACAATTCCCCATCTAAGGGAGTCGTTTATCATTGTTACGAAATAGTTTGTTGTTTGATAATGAGATAATACTAGTATCAGTATTTTCTTTGAGATTCCGTCTTCCCATGGGGATCCGTCTTTTAATTCTTTAATAATCAAACTAATAGTGTCAGCGCTAATACTTTCGAACTCTTCCATAAGTTCATTTCTACAAATTAATTTTTCAAATGATTTCGAAGCACTTTCGTTATTTGCCGGTTTTATATTTTTCACTATTTCATCAATACTATCAATAAAATACTCATTGAAAGTTTTTACTAAATTTTTGAGCCCATAAACCTTCTTGTTGTTAAAATATAGTTCAGAATCATTAAATGCATTTTTTTTCTTATAAAATGTTTTTAAAATCTTCCACATCTCTCTTGGCTGTCCCTTTTTTCGTCAATCTTCCAGGAATAATATAACCTTTTCTTTTCTTTAATTAGCTGCACTACACTATTTCTCTTTGTCTTAAAATTGGTCCAGTCATCAGTCTTATTTGATTTCCTTGCAATCTTAGACAGTCTATCTCTCTCTCGCTGTGCTTGTTTAACTGTTTCGTCGTACCACAGTCTACTTTCATGGCCCTCTCTAATACGTATAGTTTTGTGTTTAGCATGAACCCCAATAACACTGGTCACATTTGAAACAAAATGCTCCATCATGTCATTTACACTGCTGCTATTCTGAGAAACTGGGATATTCCAATCTTGCACTTTTATGTCTTGGATAAATGAGTCCCTTCCTTGCTTGGTTTTAAAAATCTCTTTATAGTCCCAATAACTTTTGTATTTCTTTTTTAATGGTACATTACGTGCATTAGATTTTTCCCCGGGTTCTTTTAGCTTTATCCCAATTAACCTATGATCCGAGAGTGCAGTATCATTTAGTGATATGTTATACAATTCTTCATCAATAGCATTACAAATTATATAGTCTATTAAGGTTCTAGATATTTTGACAGTTGTATCATCATTTTTTGATTTATTACTTGCAATCCTTGTAAACTCTGAAACCATCTGTATCATATCATGTTCTGTCAATATATGAAGTACTTCCTTTGCGTAGAATATATTTTTACTCAGGTCAATATTAAAATCGCCGCATAGAATTATGCTATCATTATTGTTTTGCCTTTGTAGTGATTCAATTATAATTTCCATGCCTTCCAATACATCACGCTTCCTCATTGTAGGTGATATGTATGTGATGCCAATGGTTTTACCTGCAAGAATACCAGTACTAACTTTAACCGCAAGAGACCATAATTTCTTATCAATAGTTTGTTGGAAAACAACTTTGTATTTGATTTCACTTTTTATATACAGTAATACTCCTCCCGTATGTCTAGTACTAGAGTCAACCCGTACAAGATTGAAACCTGGGACATTTATCTCCCAGTCTTGGATGTCATTAGTGAGGTGAGTTTCCGACATTGCAAAAATCTGAGTCTTACAATTTTTGTATAATAGACAGTTTCTAATCTCATCAATACAATTAACAATGCTTTGAATATTTATGTACAGAATATGTAAATTTGAATGTATACTATTACTCTCTTCTAGTCAGTAGGACTGTAAGATTTTTGGTTTGGGTGTACGTTTACTAACCCGAAGTTGCACCTGGCTTGCAGCTTCTTGCTTCCGAGTGACATTTGGGCCTGACTGTGCACTAGTAGTTTCTGAGTGACGACTCAAGTTATTACTGATGCTAGCGGGAGACACTGTAACACGCTGCACTTCTGCGGCCGGCTCTGGCTCTGCAGCAGGTTTCACATCTGGGGACAGCTCTGGCTCTGCGACAGGTTGCACTTCTGGGGACGGCTCTGGCTGTGGTGTTGGTGTCGGTTGTAGGGCTACGTCTGGCGTAGCTGAGGGTGTCGTCGGTGCCGCTGTCCCTGTCAGCTCTGCGTCTGGCGTAGATGAAGGTGTCGTCGGTGCCGCTGTCCCTGTCAGCTCTGCGTCTGGCGTAGCTAAAGGTGTCGTCGGTGCCGCTGTCCCTGTCAGCTCTGCGTCTGGCGTAGCTGAAGGTGTCGTCGGTGCCGCTGTCCCTGTCAGCTCTGCGTCTGGCGTAGCTGAGGGTGTCGTCAGTGCCGCTGTCCCTGTCAGCTCTGCGTCTGGCGTAGATGAAGGTGTCGTCGGTGCCGCTGTCCCTGTCAGCTCTGCGTCTGGCGTAGCTGAGGGTGTCGTCAGTGCCGCTGTCCCTGTCAGCTCTGCGTCTGGCGTAGATGAAGGTGTCGTCGGTGCCGCTGTCCCTGTCAGCTCTGCGTCTGGCGTAGCTGAGGGTGTCGTCAGTGCCGCTGTCCCTGTCAGCTCTGCGTCTGGCGTAGATGAAGGTGTCGTCGGTGCCGCTGTCCCTGTCAGCTCTGCGTCTGGCGTAGCTGAAGGTGTCGTCGGTGCCGCTGTCCCTGTCAGCTCTGCGTCTGGCGTAGCTGAAGGTGTCGTCGGTGCCGCTGTCCCTGTCAGCTCTGCGTCTGGCGTAGCTGAGGGTGTCGTCAGTGCCGCTGTCCCTGTCAGCTCTGCGTCTGGCGTAGATGAAGGTGTCGTCGGTGCCGCTGTCCCTGTCAGCTCTGCGTCTGGCGTAGCTGAGGGTGTCGTCAGTGCCGCTGTCCCTGTCAGCTCTGCGTCTGGCGTAGATGAAGGTGTCGTCGGTGCCGCTGTCCCTGTCAGCTCTGCGTCTGGCGTAGCTGAGGGTGTCGTCAGTGCCGCTGTCCCTGTCAGCTCTGCGTCTGGCGTAGATGAAGGTGTCGTCGGTGCCGCTGTCCCTGTCAGCTCTGCGTCTGGCGTAGCTGAAGGTGTCGTCGGTGCCGCTGTCCCTGTCAGCTCTGCGTCTGGCGTAGATGAAGGTGTCGTCGGTGCCGCTGTCCCTGTCAGCTCTGCGTCTGGCGTAGCTGAAGGTGTCGTCGGTGCCGCGGTCCCTGTCAGCTCTGCGTCTGGCGTAGATGAAGGTGTCGTCGGTGCCGCTGTCCCTGTCAGCTCTGCGTCTGGCGTAGATGAAGGTGTCGTCGGTGCCGCTGTCCCTGTCAGCTCTGCGTCTGGCGTAGATGAAGGTGTCGTCGGTGCCGCTGTCCCTGTCAGCTCTGCGTCTGGCGTAGATGAAGGTGTCGTCGGTGCCGCTGTCCCTGTCAGATCTGCGTCTGGCGTAGATGAAGGTGTCGTCGGTGCCGCTGTCCCTGTCAGCTCTGCGTCTGGCGTAGATGAAGGTGTCGTCGGTGCCGCGGTCCCTGTCAGCTCTGCGTCTGGCGTAGCTGAAGGTGTCGTCGGTGCCGCTGTCCCTGTCAGCTCTGCGTCTGGCGTAGCTGAAGGTGTCGTCGGTGCCGCTGTCCCTGTCAGCTCTGCGTCTGGCGTAGCTGAAGGTGTCGTCGGTGCCGCTGTCCCTGTCAGCTCTGCGTCTGGCGTAGCTGAAGGTGTCGTCGGTGCCGCTGTCCCTGTCAGCTCTGCGTCTGGCGTAGCTGAAGGTGTCGTCAGTGCCGCTGTCCCTGTCAGCTCTGCGTCTGGCGTAGCTGAAGGTGTCGTCGGTGCCGCTGTCCCTGTCAGCTCTGCGTCTGGCGTAGCTGAAGGTGTCGTCGGTGCCGCTGTCCCTGTCAGCTCTGCGTCTGGCGTAGCTGAAGGTGTCGTCGGTGCCGCTGTCCCTGTCAGCTCTGCGTCTGGCGTAGCTGAAGGTGTCGTCGGTGCCGCTGTCCCTGTCAGCTCTGCGTCTGGCGTAGATGAAGGTGTCGTCGGTGCCGCTGTCCCTGTCAGCTCTGCGTCTGGCGTAGCTGAAGGTGTCGTCGGTGCCGCTGTCCCTGTCAGCTCTGCGTCTGGCGTAGCTGAAGGTGTCGTCGGTGCCGCTGTCCCTGTCAGCTCTGCGTCTGGCGTAGCTGAAGGTGTCGTCAGTGCCGCTGTCCCTGTCAGCTCTGCGTCTGGCGTAGCTGAAGGTGTCGTCGGTGCCGCTGTCCCTGTCAGCTCTGCGTCTGGCGTAGCTGAAGGTGTCGTCGGTGCCGCTGTCCCTGTCAGCTCTGCGTCTGGCGTAGCTGAAGGTGTCGTCAGTGCCGCTGTCCTTGTCAGCTCTGCGTCTGGCGGAGGAAGTTGGCTCATTTCTCAGTTGTGTTCCTTATTTTCTCGAATACCTAATTAAAAATTTCACATACTATGTCACCTCACCTGAATAAAATAGTGTAATTCCTGAGTACGGACTAAATTAATACAAGTTGCTTACATCATTAATAAACTATGTTATTCCAGTTTTGATGGGCTTTTTATCTTGAAATGTTCATAGGTACCTAATAATAATAGACGTTTTAGAAGGAAAAGGGCGTACCTAACTGAAACTCAATTGGAAATAAAAGTAAAATCTGTCAGACCCATCATGCATTGCACGTTCAAGTAGGTAGTTTATTTACTATGACGATAAGCCCATTGAAGGATACCTACAGGGGAAGAACGCTATAAGTCCATTGTTTGAAACATGAATTCTTGGTATCATCTTACACTGATTTTTAAGAGCTTTCAGAATATTCCCTCGGTTTTTAAATGTATTGTTACAAGTCTTAAAGAAACGCATTTGAAATATCGATCTGTGATGGATTCATGAATGTTTCAACATAGAACATCGTTTATCTCAGTTTCGTCCGAATGTGACTTATAGCGTTCTTCCCCTGTACCGTTCAACTGATACGTTATCACTTATCAGTGGGACAACGAGATGAAACGCTCAAATCGGATGATCAAGTACCTACCTAGTAACAATAACAATTAACAATTAATTACATAACAATTAACAATTAATAATTAATTGTTAATTAATTACATAACAATACATAACAACTAATTTGTATAAAAATTTGTTTATTGTATTCAATACAATACGACTCGTAAATCCATTACAATTTGTACTAATTTAACATTCAATACTCTGGTGACTTTTAAACGGCTGATTAGGACTATATTGTCAAAGCAACAACCAATTCCATTCCTAGAAAGGTTTTATCAGAGTATTAAAAAACTGTACCAAAAAGTACATAGTAATTAATCATCTATTCCTAGATTAGATACATAGTGTGAAAGTAATAAGGCAATATCTTAGGTAATGAGGAAATCAAGAGCCACGCCGCTTGCTACTCCCTGTGTTTCAACACATTTAACACGTTTCTTTTCAACATTGTGATAAAACAATCAAAGCATGGTGGTTCAGAGGGAGGGGGTGGGGGAGGGGGCAGTCAATTTCTCCCTGGAATTCCTCAAAGACCGAGAATTAATAGGTATTCGAAAAGAAATACGTGATACATAAATTTGATGGACGGCTGCTGAAATGATTAACATTCCGGAATATGGACTGAATGAATAAAAATTCCTCAGTTCATAATCTGTTCTTCGTACAATCGAATGTGTAATTCCTGGAAATCGTTAATTTATCAACATTTTTCTGTCATCCATCCTAACTGAGGGGCCGGATTCAAGGACCAGTAAGATAAGAAACTGATTCTTAACTTCAAGGACAAAGGACAAAGGACAAAGTTGGTCCACCATTTGAATGCCATTTTAAATCCAATATCAATATGTGAATGCACGCTACAAATAACTAAACTGCTCTGCAATTAACAATCAAAATATTGAAACAACCGTGTTAAAAATTTAATTGATTTTTTCTAAATGTATTGTTTATTTGTATAGTATATCCAACAGAGTAAAACTCCACAAGTGGATATAACATATAAAAAACAGCCAAGTAATACAATAAAACTAATTGATACATTAGGTTAAAAATTAAAAAAATTAAGAATCGCCACAAACTAAATTATGCTAATCTAATGCTAATCGAACCTAATCTAATCTGGGGCTAAGTCAAAAACATATTTGTTAAAAGTGGACCTAATGTTTTCAATAGAATGTTTAAATATATCTAAAGTGTTATCAATTTGTTATCAATGTATAGAGTTTGTTATGGCAACATGTTCTCATGCAAGAAGCCTACTGCATGAGGATGACGACATACGTGGCCACCGCCCCCTGAGGTCTACTGCATGAGGATGACGACATACGTGGCCACCGCCCCCTGAGGTCTACTGCATGAGGATGACGACATACGTGGCCACCGCCCCCTGAGGCCTACTGCATGAGGATGACGACATACGTGGCCACCGCCCCCTGAGGCCTACTGCATGAGGATGACGACATACGTGGCCACCGCCCCCTGAGGCCTACTGCATGAGGATGACGACATACGTGGCCACCGCCCCCTGAGGCCTACTGCATGAGGATGACGACATACGTGGCCACCGCCCCCTGAGGCCTACTGCATGAGGATGACGACATACGTGGCCACCGCCCCCTGAGGCCTACTGCATTAGGATGACGACATACGTGGCCACCGCCCCCTGAGGCCTACTGCATGAAGATGACGACATACGTGGCCACCGCCCCCTGAGGTCTACTGCATGAGGATGACGACATACGTGGCCACCGCCCCCTGAGGCCTACTGCATGAGGATGACGACATACGTGGCCACCGCCCCCTGAGGTCTACTGCATGAGGATGACGACATACGTGGCCACCGCCCCCTGAGTCCTACTGCATGAGGATGACGACATACGTGGCCATCGCCCCCTGAGGCCTACTGCATGAGGATGACGACATACGTGGCCACCGCCCCCTGAGGCCTACTGCATGAGGATGACGACATACGTGGCCACCGCCCCCGCAACTCCCAACAGCAGCGTCAGATCCAGCGCGAAGAACCCTGCGGCTGAGAACACTACTCTGTCATTGGCCAGCTGGCGGGCGAACCTATCCATCTCCTGCGCGACGGCAACAGCGCACTCGTCGCTCAGCATGCACTGTTGCAAGATGTCCGCCGCGGCGTTGCCCTCGCCGCCCGTCGCGTGACAGCCCGCTGCGACGGCGCACAGCATGGCAACGTGGACCAGCCACCAGCTCGTGGTGTCCAAGAAAGCCGACAAAGTCACAGCTGTTGAAGTGAAGTTACAGAAGCGATGCGTGTACATCGTGATCGATATCAGCGACGACGCAATGGTGGCCAACATCTGTTTCCCGTACAGCTTGTTCGTCAGCGATGACGTCTGGAACAGCTGGTTGTGGATCTTCCTCCAGGACCTGACATCATGCACATTCAGGAACCTCATCTCATCGTTCACGCCAAATGATGTGAAACGTTGCAAATGTTCATTCAGCAAACTATATCTGGATCTTATTTGCTGCAACATGCCGAGGAACTGAATTTCACACGTATAAATGATTGCGTAAGTTGCGAATTTATGAGCTATCATAAAGTAATCGGTCCTAGTTTTGGGTGCAGACATCGCCAGTTCCTTGGCTAGTATACATCCCAGAACAGTCCAGGTAAAGCTAAGTTGGATCAGAGTGTTGGTTGAAATCCTGTTGGAAATGTCCACGCTATGACCCAGGAGTTGGTCGACGATCTTGAACCTGACGAGCACGTCTCTGTTGACCCTGCGCGCCATGAGGACGGCGACGACGAGGGCGACGGAGGCGGCGATGGACGCCGTCAGCAGCATGGCGCCTCTAGCCACGGTGCGCCGGCGCTCCGGCCCGAAGACGCCGTAGACTGTCATGGCGACGTACCACGCGACGGCGACGCACGACGAGGTCGACACGGCGAGGTTCACGACGAGGGTGTGGTAGAGGGCGAGCTTGGACGGCAGGAAGTCGATGGAGTGAGGCGCGAGGCCGAGGAGGCGGTAAGCGAAGTGGAGGAGTCGGGACGATCTGCTGAACTCACGTCGCTTTTCCATTCAGACGGACTGAAAGTGAAAGTAAAACTTGTTGATAAAACTAAATGTCTCTCACGATAGCCAGTGACGGAATACGAAAAGATGCTTTACTGTGTTAGTACCGCTGTCAAAACATGGCATAGGTATACGTCTTACGTATTCATTAGTAGAGTCCTATTTGTTGACACAAGAAAGTTAAAAGTTTTTTCACGTCAATGTTTCCTAAACAAAATCTAATGGACGGTTTTTTCTTTTTTTAGTTTTGTCTTCACCAGAACAACTAGCAAATATCAGACCTTAGATCCTTTCAAGCTTACTGGACTAAATAACGCCGCACACCACGCCGGAGTACATTTGACCTCTGGTAAACGACCTCACGATATTTTTAAAGTGTAGAATTATTTAGGGCCAGTTTTTCAATACTCTGCTAATTTTAAACGGTTGATTTTGAGATTGCCATGGCAACAACAACCAATGTAATTCCTTGAAGGACCGTTATTGAAAAACCGACCCAAAGTAGACAATACACTTGAAATGGTCGATATTTTGTGTGTTCTGTACATATACCTAAGTGTGAAGACAAAACTGTAAAAGAACACTTTGAAGAACCATGCGCGTCCCGTTACCTTATTCAGGCCTCTTAATAACTCCCCGAAAAGAAGAACTTCCTCTGAACAGTTCCTTGTATGAAGCAACAGTAAACTTATACAAATTACAATTTGTTCATTATTAGAGCCATTTGAATTTACTTTGATGTTGACAGCGGCAATGCTCTAATTACCTAACATGGAACATGACAATTTATTAGCTAGGTAATTTAGTGGTGTGTTTGTTTAAAATGTCGAGCTTGTCTTTCACTTCGGGTTTTTCTGTAATAATATTGGCTCTGAATTAATCACTCTCATTATCAAGTATAGTATAATGTATTGATATTTTACCATTAAAGTGCTGGGCAAACAGAAGCGAGTAGTGTTTTGTCTTTGTAGGTGAGTTTTGTGTGTGACAATTGACAAGTGAGTGATGACAAACAACTTCGAAAGCAAGATATGTGTTTGTCGTGTTTTTATCTCTGGAGTAGCGAATGTCCCAAAACAATGTTACTTGTGAAGAATACACGAAGAATGAATCGAAGCACATGAAGAAGCGGTGGGGATTTTGATTTCTTAATTTTATTTACACACTTTGGTATCTAAGTACTATTGTTTTTACGCATTTTATAAATTTCTTCAGAAAAATTATAAATTTTGTTCAGAAATGTACACTCCCCTAAATAATAAACGGTACTCGAAAGAAAATGAATTGACTGATTAAGGTTTGATGGCATCATCCCATGTGCTGACGAAGAGGGATGAGGACGCTCTTAACACCTGGGAGCGCAAGATCCTCCGCCGAATCTACGGACCTGTACAGGACGATGGCGAATGGAGGATTCGTAGAAACGATGAGATTTATGACATATACGAAGATCCATCCATCTCGACAGAGGTGAGGAAGGGAAGACTACGTTGGGCCGGCCACATGGAGCGTATGCCTGAGGAAAGGGGAGCCCAAAAGGCCTACAGGCAGAAACCGGAAGGAAGAAGACTCCCGGGACGACCACGCAAGAGGTGGCTGGACGACGTGGAGGAGGATTTGCGTAGGCTTGGGGTGCGAGGATGGAGGAGGCGGGCCCTGGATCGGGAAGTGTGGAGAGGAGTAGTGGAGGAGGCCAGGGCTCTACAAGGGCCGTAGCGCCATAGGGTAAGGTAAGTAAGGCATCATCCCATGAAGTCAGTGCTAACGCATTATCTAACTCTTTTAGGTGAGCTCTGATTTCATTGATAAGAACAAGGATTGATTGCCAAGGAACCGGCCTAGCAGCCAATACGTTTTGTACCAAGTACCGTTTATTATTTGGGGGAGTGTAGGTACACTTGGCCAAACAAAAATTGAACGTTGACCAAATTTGAATGACTGCTGGTCATGTCCAATAACCAATCAAAGCTTGTTATTATCATTGAAATGTGAGGTCACCTACTAGAGTGAGACAAGGAGATCGCTTAGACTGTCTGATGGTGCGATCTTACATTTATCAGCCTATCAGATTTATTGACCGTTCAATATTTGTTTGGCCAAGTGTACATTAGAAGTGTAAAACATTTCTTTCTCGCTAGTAGTCCTCTTATTTTGAAAATAAATTTTGGCCATTAAAAGTTATTTAAAATTACTGGTGTCACAATTTCAAATAAATATGATTGGAAGAAAGCAGAATTACTGGTTTTTGAGCTCACTTCAAGAATGATTTAAATGGACACCGGGCCTTCTACCTCTGAGGTACATGCGTTGGTATTGCCAGTGCATGGTAATGGGAGCTACTTTCATCATGGGGAGGGGGGGGGGGGTGGTCAGTTTTAGCCCCTAGGGGCGATTTTTATAATTTAAACAAGTAAAGAGTGATTCTGGGACGTTAAACTTAATTTTGTGTTGGTGAATGGGGGTTCGGACTGCTCGAGAGTGGGGGGGGGGGGGGGGGGGGTTACCACCCCTATAGTCAAAGAAAGTATTACACATGACGTTTATTCTCCGGACTTGACGTGAAATGCGCCGATGAAGTTCCATTATTCATGCACATATACCCACGGTCAGAATAATTTACAGTGAACTGCTAAGTTGGAGAAATTACCGTCAATATTTGAATGGAGAAATAATTATTAGGGTTGGGGTGGTTGGTTGGTCCTCACAATCAAACCCTCCTATTAGTCCAGTCAAATGAGAGATTTACCCAAAACAAATTGCAACATTTGGTTTTTTGGTGTCATTCTCTTCAGAAAAATGTCCCCTACAACATATCCAAAATCCGCCAAAATCAGCGCACCGGAAGTACTTTGTAATCACTTTTTAATTTAATTTCCCATGTTAGTTTCATCTTGCAAAAAAAACTTTTTTTCATGTAACTCCGATTTTGACGAAATTTGGCAGAACTGTTCACCATCGTAAAAGAATGCAAAAAGCTCTCTAAGCGTTTTTCTCTAAATCTTATCGTTTGGGAAATATGGCCCATCGAAAAGTCATATTTTAGTCCGTTTTCGACGATTTCGGTCACTATGAGTGTAGTTTGACGTTTTGCGAGGTCCATATTTCCCAAACGATGAGATTTAGAGGAAAATGCTCTGAAAGCTATTTGTTTCATTTAGGATGATGAACAATTCTGCCAAGTTTCGTCAAAATCGGAGTTACATGAAAAAAAGTTTTTTTTGTAAGATGAAATTAACATGAGAAATTAAATTAAACAGTGATTAAGAAGTACTTCCGGTGCGCGGATTTTGGCGGATTTTGGATATGTTGTAGAGGGCATTTTTCTGAAGAGAATTACACCAAAAAACCAAATGTTGCAATTTGTTTTGGGTTTGGACATTTTTAAGCTTGATTTGACTGGACTATATCAAGCTCGCCATGCGTTTACCGCTGAATTGTCGTTTGGATACACGCAAGTTTCGAATAAGGACTTCGCACGCAATTTATGTGACTAACGTTATGTGTACTAACGTCAGTTTTCTGAAACAAGCGACTGAGGTGTGTTTCTACTCGCATGGGTGTGAAATAAGCCTTCGAGCTCATTACCTCATTACTTATGTCATGAATATTTCATTTGACTCGACGTTTGCTTGATGTTTTGCTAATGAGTAGGATTAGCTTCAATATTATCGCGCTCGATAAAGTCTGTGAAGCACGAAGACATTTAATAGTTTGATAAATATTTATAAGTGCAGTGTTCCTAGAATAAGTGTCTAGATTGATCGACGTCTCTTCTACGAGCCAACGACATGACGTGTTGCGAATGTGGTTGAGCCAGTTTAGGATCGTATCTCTGATGTTCATCACAACTTCCCATATATATAGTTTTGAAGAATAACAGAATCATGTGCCATGATTTTAGTAGATACTTTTATATGATAAATCTCCTTTGACAGCTCGGACAAACTCTTCAATTGGATAAACATGTATGTATACTTGATCCATTGGATTAAAAGTGTGTAAAATGTTGGTCTGAATGACCTTCCGAAATTTCAAGTTGATCGGATAAACGGTGGTACTTGTATACAAGCAGATAGATAAAAAAAATCAGAGCATTGTTTGCAGGACATTTTTTAAATCAAAGAACCTGAATTCGAACACATCTTTATACGAGCGCTCCAGTTTTCCAAACACTTTTGTGCCCAAAAGGTGGTAATTTTAGCTTCAAAAATTCGTTTCTATGGTGTAAAGATTCCAGTGACAAGGTCTCATGGGGTCCGTAAAACATCCTCATATTGTGTTGAACAGTTTTCAGTTGAAAACGGAAAACTACAATTCCATGGAGTATAAAACGCCGTGGCGCTTGATGAGTTTAAACTCACGGCCCACTGGACACGGTTGAAACTCTGCCCATGGAGGAAACACAGACGACCACGAACCACTGATCTCCACGAACACAGATTAGCGAAACAATAGACCAAAACATAAACTAAACGCGCATGCCCAATCCGCCATTTTCTCTTCCAGCTATGTGTGACATTCAGGCAAGGCACTTATATGTCAATCGTATAACGATAGTTGAGTAAAAGTTATAATTACATCGCGAAATAACAGAAATTGATGCTTACCTCAGTGTCAACATTCAAATACAATTGACATATTTCATTTCAGCACATATTCATACACATTCTTGTGAAAACTAGATGTCTATTCACCAAAATAACCATTTGACAAACGCATTTGTTTTTATCACGGTCTTCCGAACCATTTCTGAATGAAATGAAGTATGCCGATTGTATTTGAATGTTGACACTGAGGTAAGCATCAATTTCTGTTATTTCGCGATGTAATTATAACTTTTACTGAACTCATTAAGATTGACATTTAAGTGACTTGGAACATGCGCACTTAAGAGTGGTCACACATAGTGACACGCCCTTTTTTAGTTCGCTTTGAGGGCGCCACTAGTTTATGTTTTGGTCTATTGTATCCAAACAATAAACATTGTCATGGTGGTAGGTACTTTCTTTATTTTATTTTATGGTTTATTCATCATCATGAAAAGTATTCATCGGTGGTAAGGAATTATAGAGGTAAGGTACTTTAATAAAATCACCGAAAGTACTCTCTAAATCACTCATAATACATGAAATATAAACTAACATTTTTGTATTATGTAATTATACATTGATTTGCCATACATGTACTCATGCACTGTACACGGTGCAAGTTTAAACTACACTGTAAACTGAGAACTTGAGATTCCCTGCGTTGGCAACAGTATCTTTTTCAACTGTTTCTTTTATCGAGGAGGAACAATATCGATACTTCGTATTATTTGGACACTCGTAATTATCATTCATCTTCAGTTTCCACGCCACATTCATGTTCAATCTCATATGACGTCACACCTGACCGAATCTAACTGGGGGACAGATGCTTCAGGAAATCAGTTATAAGTGAGCATCTCTCTTGATATTAGGCGTCCTTACCTTATTTGATACCATATTTTCTGTCTTTGTTTTTAATATATTCTTTCAGAACGCATTTAAAATACGATGAAACCACAGGTAGAACAATTGCCTCTCCCCCAGCAAATAACCAAGATTGAGGTATGTTACCCAGCAACCGAAGCGCTCGGCCGTTTTAGAAAATTGAGAGAGAAACATTGTTTCACAAGTGGATGTAACTTTGATAGGATGTTCACATGATCAGTCTGATTGTATGTTAGTAGCACTTTTTTATTTTTGCTTCTTGCATTGTTAATTAGGCGCCGGTTATTCAACAAAACCGAGCAAAAAAAAGAAATTTCCGATACGATTGGAGACGAAACCTGTTAACCAATTGATCTCAAATATTAATCATGATTAGATAAAAGACAAACTTAGGTTATCACTTGGCACGATTTTAAATTAAATTTCATACGGCACCCAGCGAGGCAAAAAAATAGACGATTTTTCACCAAAGATCAATAAATTATTACTAATTAACAAAACAAAAATTAAAAATGTGCCAACCCTAAGTTTTGTCTTTATCTAATCATGATTAAAATTTCAAATCATTTCGTGCCTGCACGAAAAAGTGCCTGCAATACGCGGCAACATCGCTTGCGCTTGCAGCACGTTAACTAATTCTCTTGTAAATCGCGTCATAGACTAGATCCTGTTCCTTCTTCACCATCTCCTTCATCTGCTGAGTGAAGGGATCGAAGGGAACTGTTGGTCTCCTGCGCTTGTAAATCCCCTCCTTCCTGTCCACTGCGCAGGCCAGGTGGAACCTCTCTACGCGCATGTGGAGGAAGTCGAGAAGGCGGCGCAACTCCGGCTCGACGTCGTCCACGAGCTGGTCGTAGAACACGACGTGCAGAGGGCCGGTGAAGTTGTGGATCCAGTCCAGGTTGATGCGCCGCCAAGCGAACAGCTTGTCCGAGACGAACTCCTGCCAATCTGCAAAACACATCGGAGAGATTTCACAAATAACTTTTCAACCATTCAAATTATGAAAAATGCCAAAACTACCTATGTTTTACTTTTAGTCGATTTAAGCAATACACACCATTTTATTAATTACAATATTTTTTCCCAAACTCGTCGAAAATCTGAAAAATATAGACATTTCAGATTTTCCAAGAGTGAGGGCTCAAATGTCTATAGGCACCGAGTGTTCGCCACGAGGAGAGAAATTAGCAACATTTGTGGGAAGATCGTCAACTGTTTTATTTCTCATTGGCCGTGACCTAGCAACCGATCAGATGTCAACAAATGTACTCAAAATATTTCGGAATCAGAACTTAGTCGCGCAAATTAATATTGTGATCAGATTCAGTGAAATTGTGAACACTTTGTTGTTAATATTTTGTAGGCGAATAAACATTAGATAAACTTGTGTAAATTTTAAGAATTGATAATGCGTAATATGTGCAGCAACATAACATATAACTGCAGCGACTTGGACGCCTTGCCAAAAGGTAAGCTTCCTTCCCACATATTAGGTGGCTCTGTCTGTACTTTTGCAGTGCCATCTGTTGTCTAAACACGCTGCCTATAGGCAAAGATATTATGAACAACTTCATTAGGTATTTATATCTATGGTCTAGGTGTATATATAAAGTAGAATGTTTGTCTGTCTATCTGTCTGTTCTTCTTATACTCCTACACCCTTTGACCAATCACAAAAAACTTTTAACAATTACTCTTCATAACTCTAAGAACAACCTAGACAAACTACCCAATCCTCTGACCACCCTTTTCACCTCAATTTTCCGAGCAACGCCTGGCGGGTCAGCTATAGTTGTAGGTACTTATCATGGCCTCCTCGATAAGTTATGTTTTACTGTTTCCTGAAGTAAAACGGGACTTATCAAGAGGAGGCCGTGGTTTTATAAGATGGTGTTTATATTCCCTACGTCCCTACGATCCCGGGTAACTCTTGATACAACTGAAAGAGAGCTCACATCTGCTCTTGTTCTTGATGTACTTGTCTAGCGAGGCGTGTCCAAAGTGTCCCCTGCTCTGTCTGTTGAACTCGGAGTGTATCGCGTCTCTTGCACTGCGCACCACGAGCACCTAGATACTGGTACTGAAGGATAACTCACATCTGCCCTTGTTCTTGATGTACTTGTCTAGCGGGGCGTGTCCAAAGTGTCCCCTGCTCTGTCTGTTGAACTCGGAGTGTATCGCGTCTCTTGCACTGCGCACCACGAGCACCTAGATACTGGTACTGAAGGATAACTCACATCTGCCCTTGTTCTTGATGTACTTGTCTAGCGGGGCGTGTCGAAAGTGTCCCCTGCTCTGTCTGTTGAACTCGGAGTGTATCGCGTCTCTTGCACTGCGCACCACGAGCACCTAGATACTGGTACTGAAGGATAACTCACATCTGCCCTTGTTCTTGATGTACTTGTCTAGCGGGGCGTGTCCAAAGTGTCCCCTGCTCTGTCTGTTGAACTCGGAGTGTATCGCGTCTCTTGCACTGCGCACCACGAGCACCTAGATACTGGTACTGAAAGATAACTCACATCTGCCCTTGTTCTTGATGTACTTGTCTAGCGAGGCGTGTCCAAAGTGTCCCCTGCTCTGTCTGTTGAACTCGGAGTGTATCGCGTCTCTTGCACTGCGCACCACGAGCACCTAGATACTGGTACTGAAGGATAACTCACATCTGCCCTTGTTCTTGATGTACTTGTCTAGCGAGGCGTGTCCAAAGTGTCCCCTGCTCTGTCTGTTGAACTCGGAGTGTATCGCGTCTCTTGCACTGCGCACCACGAGCACCTAGATACTGGTACTGAAGGATAACTCACATCTGCCCTTGTTCTTGATGTACTTGTCTAGCGGGGCGTGTCGAAAGTGTCCCCTGCTCTGTCTGTTGAACTCGGAGTGTATCGCGTCTCTTGCACTGCGCACCACGAGCACCTAGATACTGGTACTGAAGGATAACTCACATCTGCCCTTGTTCTTGATGTACTTGTCTAGCGGGGCGTGTCGAAAGTGTCCCCTGCTCTGTCTGTTGAACTCGGAGTGTATCGCGTCTCTTGCACTGCGCACCACGAGCACCTAGATACTGGTACTGAAGGATAACTCACATCTGCCCTTGTTCTTGATGTACTTGTCTAGCGGGGCGTGTCCAAAGTGTCCCCTGCTCTGTCTGTTGAACTCGGAGTGTATCGCGTCTCTTGCACTGCGCACCACGAGCACCTAGATACTGGTACTGAAGGATAACTCACATCTGCCCTTGTTCTTGATGTACTTGTCTAGCGGGGCGTGTCCAAAGTGTCCCCTGCTCTGTCTGTTGAACTCGGAGTGTATCGCGTCTCTTGCACTGCGCACCACGAGCACCTAGATACTGGTACTGAAGGATAACTCACATCTGCCCTTGTTCTTGATGTACTTGTCTAGCGAGGCGTGTCCAAAGTGTCCCCTGCTCTGTCTGTTGAACTCGGAGTGTATCGCGTCTCTTGCACTGCGCACCACGAGCACCTAGATACTGGTACTGAAGGATAACTCACATCTGCCCTTGTTCTTGATGTACTTGTCTAGCGAGGCGTGTCCAAAGTGTCCCCTGCTCTGTCTGTTGAACTCGGAGTGTATCGCGTCTCTTGCACTGCGCACCACGAGCACCTAGATACTGGTACTGAAGGATAACTCACATCTGCCCTTGTTCTTGATGTACTTGTCTAGCGAGGCGTGTCCAAAGTGTCCCCTGCTCTGTCTGTTGAACTCGGAGTGTATCGCGTCTCTTGCACTGCGCACCACGAGCACCTAGATACTGGTACTGAAGGATAACTCACATCTGCCCTTGTTCTTGATGTACTTGTCTAGCGGGGCGTGTCCAAAGTGTCCCCTGCTCTGTCTGTTGAACTCGGAGTGTATCGCGTCTCTTGCACTGCGCACCACGAGCACCTAGATACTGGTACTGAAAGATAACTCACATCTGCTCTTGTTCTTGATGTACTTGTCTAGCGGGGCGTGTCCAAAGTGTCCCCTGCTCTGTCTGTTGAACTCGGAGTGAATCGCGTCTCTTGCACTGCGCACCACGAGCACCTAGATACTGGTACTGAAGGATAACTCACATCTGCCCTTGTTCTTGATGTACTTGTCTAGCGAGGCGTGTCCAAAGTGTCCCCTGCTCTGTCTGTTGAACTCGGAGTGTATCGCGTCTCTTGCACTGCGCACCACGAGCACCTAGATACTGGTACTGAAGGATAACTCACATCTGCCCTTGTTCTTGATGTACTTGTCTAGCGAGGCGTGTCCAAAGTGTCCCCTGCTCTGTCTGTTGAACTCGGAGTGTATCGCGTCTCTTGCACTGCGCACCACGAGCACCTAGATACTGGTACTGAAGGATAACTCACATCTGCCCTTGTTCTTGATGTACTTGTCTAGCGGGGCGTGTCCAAAGTGTCCCCTGCTCTGTCTGTTGAACTCGGAGTGTATCGCGTCTCTTGCACTGCGCACCACGAGCACCTAGATACTGGTACTGAAGGATAACTCACATCTGCCCTTGTTCTTGATGTACTTGTCTAGCGAGGCGTGTCCAAAGTGTCCCCTGCTCTGTCTGTTGAACTCGGAGTGTATCGCGTCTCTTGCACTGCGCACCACGAGCACCTAGATACTGGTACTGAAGGATAACTCACATCTGCCCTTGTTCTTGATGTACTTGTCTAGCGGGGCGTGTCCAAAGTGTCCACTGCTCTGTCTGTTGAACTCGGAGTGTATCGCGTCTCTTGCACTGCGCACCACGAGCACCTAGATACTGGTACTGAAGGATAACTCACATCTGCCCTTGTTCTTGATGTACTTGTCTAGCGGGGCGTGTCCAAAGTGTCCCCTGCTCTGTCTGTTGAACTCGGAGTGTATCGCGTCTCTTGCACTGCGCACCACGAGCACCTAGATACTGGTACTGAAGGATAACTCACATCTGCCCTTGTTCTTGATGTACTTGTCTAGCGTGGCGTGTCCAAAGTGTCCCCTGCTCTGTCTGTTGAACTCGGAGTGTATCGCGTCTCTCGCACTGCGCACCACGAGCACCTAGATACTGGTACTGAAGGATAACTCACATCTGCCCTTGTTCTTGATGTACTTGTCTAGCGGGGCGTGTCCAAAGTGTCCCCTGCTCTGTCTGTTGAACTCGGAGTGTATCGCGTCTCTTGCACTGCGCACCACGAGCACCTAGATACTGGTACTGAAGGATAACTCACATCTGCCCTTGTTCTTGATGTACTTGTCTAGCGAGGCGTGTCCAAAGTGTCCCCTGCTCTGTCTGTTGAACTCGGAGTGTATCGCGTCTCTCGCACTGCGCACCACGAGCACCGCCTTGCTGAAGGGTTGTCGCCCCGTAGCGCCCCACTCGTGGGTCTTCACCACGGACACAGAGCCGTTGTAGACGCCCTCGCCCGGGAAGCCGTTCTTCAGCAGGTGCAGGTCTCGGTACACGGACCCAGTGCGCAGGCCTGCACAGATGAAGAAATGGACTGCAGTCCACCAATGGACTGCCACCTTGACGTGGTGGTGGGGCTTAAGGGGCCGCCTCGCATAGCGGGTGTTGGTCCCAACTAAGTGCAGTCCAGGGTCGACCTAGTCCCATGCCCTCCCTAAATTCGCGGGCCCCTCGGGCCGGCCTCCCCCCACGAGATGGTGATCCCCCTGAAATCGGGTCCTGCCGGCCCGAAGTCTCCCCCCCCCCCCCCCCGGTCTGTCCCCATTCCGGCCTGGCGTTCCCACCAGTGCTGGACTCCCCCGGATCGGACCCGTTAAGTCGACCCCTCCCCTATGTCCTATGTTCAACAAAGTTAAATATAAAATTAATGTGCGCAATATAACCTCGTCGTTGACGCGCCGTTAAACCAAACTAATCTAATCTAAACATATATATGGGGTGATCAAAATGTTCCCGGACTTTATGAATTGTGTACAACTTGTGTACAAATCGCATAGTACCATTACAAGTGTTCCTGAAAATCAACATTTTCCCGGGGATATAAGCCCCGGACCGCATTTGCCTCCCCCAAGCTCCCCATTGTCTTTGTAACCAAATACCTACTATGATTCCCTTGATAGGGGGATACAGGGATGTTTCCCCTATTCCCTGACATACCTGTTGCCTGCTGCAGCAAGTAGCGCACCCACGTGTTGCCGCTGCCCGGAAACGACGCCAGCGCCACAGTGGGTCCCGGGATATCTCGGAACCTCAGAGGTTGGCACCACTGGATGTCATTCCAGCGCGGCGTGCTGCGATTTTGCTGCTCAGTCTGCCAGAACACAACTTCAATTCAACTTAGTTCAAACACCTCTAGGTGCAGTTGCGCAAATCACAGCTTGCACGAACTGCGTTTGTTTTATATCAGCAATGCAACATTATTGAATTTTCCACCTGAGGACGGACATTTTGTTGGCACATTGTCGGGTCAGATTTTTAACTTTATGGAGGTAAGTTGATGTATTTTTGTAATGTGAGTGATTCCTCTTCGTACTAAAGATGTCTCCGGAGCCCATACAATTTCCCAGGTACCATTAACTATAAAATATCGTCAAAAAGCAGAGAATCACAGTTATTCTGCGTGCCATCAAGATGGTGGCCAACAATGCACGTGCAAACTATGAATAGGATTGATACCTATCACTAAAGGTACCTAACTTAAACAATGTAGTGAGTAGTTAAGTTTAGGATTGAAGCTGAGTATCGAATAGAAAAGGAGAAAAAGAGGAGATATTTTTTTTTCGACAAAATTGAAAGGACAGATTATTTCACTCATTTGAAGCATCTCCTTCGAAACAATAAAATTTGGCAGTTAAGTATGTTATAAGTATAGTATAAGTATAGTATAGTATAATTTAAGTATAGTTAAGTATGTGGCAGGGCAGTTGATAATAACAAGGATTGATTGTCATGGAACCTAACAAGCAGCCAATCTGATTCGTTTATACTGTGTTATGATTTGTTGAGTGAACGTTTTATACATTGTGCTTTTATGAGAAAGACAGTAACGAACACTTGGAGGGGGGGTGTACAGCCAACGCATAAAGTCGTGATCAAAGCCAACGATAAAACCAGTCTTGCCAAACCAACTTATACTACTTCTGTGTACGACTGGTAGTCGCGATAGGGGGTAAGTTTTATCACAACTAAATGCGTTGGCTATACATACATAGAAACAGTTTTCGCTAAGTTTTCGACAGAAAGTTTGCGTCGCTAAAGGAACCTAGTCGTTTGAAAGTGTTGTAAAAGTCATATAAGTTTGGTAGTTACATAATATCTCCGTGTGGCGTGATCGTCGAGCAAGACCGTGCAGAGCAAGAACAGATTGAAAGCGAGCAAGACGACGAGCACACACACTCTACAGAACCATCTTCTGGCCATCATGCTGACACATCACCTGCAATAACAGATACACTCTTGTTCAGTGTTGAGTAGTTACATGATATCTCCGTGTGGCGTGATCGTCGAGCAAGACCGTGCAGAGCAAGAACAGATTGAAAGCGAGCAAGACGACGAGCACACACACTCTACAGAACCATCTTCTGGCCATCATGCTGACACATCACCTGCAATAACAGATACACTCTTGTTCAGTGTTGAGTAGTTACATGATATCTCCGTGTGGCGTGATCGTCGAGCAAGACCGTGCAGAGCAAGAACAGATTGAAAGCGAGCAAGACGACGAGCACACACACTCTACAGAACCATCTTCTGGCCATCATGCTGACACATCACCTGCAATAACAGATACACTCTTGTTCAGTGTTGAGTAGTTACATGATGTCTCCGTGTGGCGTGATCGTCGAGCAAGACCGTGCAGAGCAAGAACAGATTGAAAGCGAGCAAGACGACGAGCACACACACTCTACAGAACCATCTTCTGGCCATCATGCTGACACATCACCTGCAATAACAGATACACTCTTGTTCAGTGTTGAGTAGTTACATGATATCTCCGTGTGGCGTGATCGTCGAGCAAGACCGTGCAGAGCAAGAACAGATTGAAAGCGAGCAAGACGACGAGCACACACACTCTACAGAACCATCTTCTGGCCATCATGCTGACACATCACCTGCAATAACAGATACACTCTTGTTCAGTGTTGAGTAGTTACATGATATCTCCGTGTGGCGTGATCGTCGAGCAAGACCGTGCAGAGCAAGAACAGATTGAAAGCGAGCAACACGACGAGCACACACACTCTACAGAACCATCTTCTGGCCATCATGCTGACACATCACCTGCAATAACAGATACACTCTTGTTCAGTGTTGAGTAGTTACATGATATCTCCGTGTGGCGTGATCGTCGAGCAAGACCGTGCAGAGCAAGAACAGATTGAAAGCGAGCAAGACGACGAGCACACACACTCTACAGAACCATCTTCTGGCCATCATGCTGACACATCACCTGCAATAACAGATACACTCTTGTTCAGTGTTCAGTAGTTACATGATATCTCCGTGTGGCGTGATCGTCGAGCAAGACCGTGCAGAGCAAGAACAGATTGAAAGCGAGCAAGACGACGAGCACACACACTCTACAGAACCATCTTCTGGCCATCATGCTGACACATCACCTGCAATAACAGATACACTCTTGTTCAGTGTTGAGTAGTTACATGATATCTCCGTGTGGCGTGATCGTCGAGCAAGACCGTGCAGAGCAAGAACAGATTGAAAGCGAGCAAGACGACGAGCACACACACTCTACAGAACCATCTTCTGGCCATCATGCTGACACATCACCTGCAATAACAGATACACTCTTGTTCAGTGTTGAGTAGTTACATGATATCTCCGTGTGGCGTGATCGTCGAGCAAGACCGTGCAGAGCAAGAACAGATTGAAAGCGAGCAAGACGACGAGCACAAACACTCTACAGAACCATCTTCTGGCCATCATGCTGACACATCACCTGCAATAACAGATACACTCTTGTTCAGTGTTGAGTAGTTACATGATATCTCCGTGTGGCGTGATCGTCGAGCAAGACCGTGCAGAGCAAGAACAGATTGAAAGCGAGCAAGACGACGAGCACACACACTCTACAGAACCATCTTCTGGCCATCATGCTGACACATCACCTGCAATAACAGATACACTCTTGTTCAGTGTTGAGTAGTTACATGATATCTCCGTGTGGCGTGATCGTCGAGCAAGACCGTGCAGAGCAAGAACAGATTGAAAGCGAGCAAGACGACGAGCACACACACTCTACAGAACCATCTTCTGGCCATCATGCTGACACATCACCTGCAATAACAGATACACTCTTGTTCAGTGTTGAGTAGTTACATGATATCTCCGTGTGGCGTGATCGTCGAGCAAGACCGTGCAGAGCAAGAACAGATTGAAAGCGAGCAAGACGACGAGCACACACACTCTACAGAACCATCTTCTGGCCATCATGCTGACACATCACCTGCAATAACAGATACACTCTTGTTCAGTGTTGAGTAGTTACATGATATCTCCGTGTGGCGTGATCGTCGAGCAAGACCGTGCAGAGCAAGAACAGATTGAAAGCGAGCAAGACGACGAGCACACACACTCTACAGAACCATCTTCTGGCCATCATGCTGACACATCACCTGCAATAACAGATACACTCTTGTTCAGTGTTGAGTAGTTACATGATATCTCCGTGTGGCGTGATCGTCGAGCAAGACCGTGCAGAGCAAGAACAGATTGAAAGCGAGCAAGACGACGAGCACACACACTCTACAGAACCATCTTCTGGCCATCATGCTGACACATCACCTGCAATAACAGATACACTCTTGTTCAGTGTTGAGTAGTTACATGATATCTCCGTGTGGCGTGATCGTCGAGCAAGACCGTGCAGAGCAAGAACAGATTGAAAGCGAGCAAGACGACGAGCACACACACTCTACAGAACCATCTTCTGGCCATCATGCTGACACATCACCTGCAATAACAGATACACTCTTGTTCAGTGTTGAGTAGTTACATGATGTCTCCGTGTGGCGTGATCGTCGAGCAAGACCGTGCAGAGCAAGAACAGATTGAAAGCGAGCAAGACGACGAGCACACACACTCTACAGAACCATCTTCTGGCCATCATGCTGACACATCACCTGCAATAACAGATACACTCTTGTTCAGTGTTGAGTAGTTACATGATATCTCCGTGTGGCGTGATCGTCGAGCAAGACCGTGCAGAGCAAGAACAGATTGAAAGCGAGCAAGACGACGAGCACACACACTCTACAGAACCATCTTCTGGCCATCATGCTGACACATCACCTGCAATAACAGATACACTCTTGTTCAGTGTTGAGTAGTTACATGATATCTCCGTGTGGCGTGATCGTCGAGCAAGACCGTGCAGAGCAAGAACAGATTGAAATCGAGCAACACGACGAGCACACACACTCTACAGAACCATCTTCTGGCCATCATGCTGACACATCACCTGCAATAACAGATACACTCTTGTTCAGTGTTGAGTAGTTACATGATATCTCCGTGTGGCGTGATCGCCGAGCAAGACCGTGCAAAGCAAGAACAGATTGAAAGCGAGCAAGACGACGAGCACACACACTCTACAGAACCATCTTCTGGCCATCATGCTGACACATCACCTGCAATAACAGATACACTCTTGTTCAGTGTTGAGTAGTTACATGATATCTCCGTGTGGCGTGATCGTCGAGCAAGACCGTGCAGAGCAAGAACAGATTGAAAGCGAGCAACACGACGAGCACACACACTCTACAGAACCATCTTCTGGCCATCATGCTGACACATCACCTGCAATAACAGATACACTCTTGTTCAGTGTTGAGTAGTTACATGATATCTCCGTGTGGCGTGATCGTCGAGCAAGACCGTGCAGAGCAAGAACAGATTGAAAGCGAGCAAGACGACGAGCACACACACTCTACAGAACCATCTTCTGGCCATCATGCTGACACATCACCTGCAATAACAGATACACTCTTGTTCAGTGTTGAGTAGTTACATGATATCTCCGTGTGGCGTGATCGTCGAGCAAGACCGTGCAGAGCAAGAACAGATTGAAAGCGAGCAAGACGACGAGCACACACACTCTACAGAACCATCTTCTGGCCATCATGCTGACACATCACCTGCAATAACAGATACACTCTTGTTCAGTGTTGAGTAGTTACATGATATCTCCGTGTGGCGTGATCGTCGAGCAAGACCGTGCAGAGCAAGAACAGATTGAAAGCGAGCAAGACGACGAGCACACACACTCTACAGAACCATCTTCTGGCCATCATGCTGACACATCACCTGCAATAACAGATACACTCTTGTTCAGTGTTGAGTAGTTACATGATATCTCCGTGTGGCGTGATCGTCGAGCAAGACCGTGCAGAGCAAGAACAGATTGAAAGCGAGCAAGACGACGAGCACACACACTCTACAGAACCATCTTCTGGCCATCATGCTGACACATCACCTGCAATAACAGATACACTCTTGTTCAGTGTTGAGTAGTTACATGATATCTCCGTGTGGCGTGATCGTCGAGCAAGACCGTGCAGAGCAAGAACAGATTGAAAGCGAGCAAGACGACGAGCACACACACTCTACAGAACCATCTTCTGGCCATCATGCTGACACATCACCTGCAATAACAGATACACTCTTGTTCAGTGTTGAGTAGTTACATGATATCTCCGTGTGGCGTGATCGTCGAGCAAGACCGTGCAGAGCAAGAACAGATTGAAAGCGAGCAAGACGACGAGCACACACACTCTACAGAACCATCTTCTGGCCATCATGCTGACACATCACCTGCAATAACAGATACACTCTTGTTCAGTGTTGAGTAGTTACATGATGTCTCCGTGTGGCGTGATCGTCGAGCAAGACCGTGCAGAGCAAGAACAGATTGAAAGCGAGCAAGACGACGAGCACACACACTCTACAGAACCATCTTCTGGCCATCATGCTGACACATCACCTGCAATAACAGATACACTCTTGTTCAGTGTTGAGTAGTTACATGATATCTCCGTGTGGCGTGATCGTCGAGCAAGACCGTGCAGAGCAAGAACAGATTGAAAGCGAGCAAGACGACGAGCACACACACTCTACAGAACCATCTTCTGGCCATCATGCTGACACATCACCTGCAATAACAGATACACTCTTGTTCAGTGTTGAGTAGTTACATGATATCTCCGTGTGGCGTGATCGTCGAGCAAGACCGTGCAGAGCAAGAACAGATTGAAAGCGAGCAACACGACGAGCACACACACTCTACAGAACCATCTTCTGGCCATCATGCTGACACATCACCTGCAATAACAGATACACTCTTGTTCAGTGTTGAGTAGTTACATGATATCTCCGTGTGGCGTGATCGCCGAGCAAGACCGTGCAAAGCAAGAACAGATTGAAAGCGAGCAAGACGACGAGCACACACACTCTACAGAACCATCTTCTGGCCATCATGCTGACACATCACCTGCAATAACAGATACACTCTTGTTCAGTGTTCAGTAGTTACATGATATCTCCGTGTGGCGTGATCGTCGAGCAAGACCGTGCAGAGCAAGAACAGATTGAAAGCGAGCAAGACGACGAGCACACACACTCTACAGAACCATCTTCTGGCCATCATGCTGACACATCACCTGCAATAACAGATACACTCTTGTTCAGTGTTGAGTAGTTACATGATATCTCCGTGTGGCGTGATCGTCGAGCAAGACCGTGCAGAGCAAGAACAGATTGAAAGCGAGCAAGACGACGAGCACACACACTCTACAGAACCATCTTCTGGCCATCATGCTGACACATCACCTGCAATAACAGATACACTCTTGTTCAGTGTTGAGTAGTTACATGATATCTCCGTGTGGCGTGATCGTCGAGCAAGACCGTGCAGAGCAAGAACAGATTGAAAGCGAGCAAGACGACGAGCACACACACTCTACAGAACCATCTTCTGGCCATCATGCTGACACATCACCTGCAATAACAGATACACTCTTGTTCAGTGTTGAGTAGTTACATGATATCTCCGTGTGGCGTGATCGTCGAGCAAGACCGTGCAGAGCAAGAACAGATTGAAAGCGAGCAAGACGACGAGCACACACACTCTACAGAACCATCTTCTGGCCATCATGCTGACACATCACCTGCAATAACAGATACACTCTTGTTCAGTGTTGAGTAGTTACATGATATCTCCGTGTGGCGTGATCGTCGAGCAAGACCGTGCAGAGCAAGAACAGATTGAAAGCGAGCAAGACGACGAGCACACACACTCTACAGAACCATCTTCTGGCCATCATGCTGACACATCACCTGCAATAACAGATACACTCTTGTTCAGTGTTGAGTAGTTACATGATATCTCCGTGTGGCGTGATCGTCGAGCAAGACCGTGCAGAGCAAGAACAGATTGAAAGCGAGCAAGACGACGAGCACACACACTCTACAGAACCATCTTCTGGCCATCATGCTGACACATCACCTGCAATAACAGATACACTCTTGTTCAGTGTTGAGTAGTTACATGATATCTCCGTGTGGCGTGATCGTCGAGCAAGACCGTGCAGAGCAAGAACAGATTGAAAGCGAGCAAGACGACGAGCACACACACTCTACAGAACCATCTTCTGGCCATCATGCTGACACATCACCTGCAATAACAGATACACTCTTGTTCAGTGTTGAGTAGTTACATGATATCTCCGTGTGGCGTGATCGTCGAGCAAGACCGTGCAGAGCAAGAACAGATTGAAAGCGAGCAAGACGACGAGCACACACACTCTACAGAACCATCTTCTGGCCATCATGCTGACACATCACCTGCAATAACAGATACACTCTTGTTCAGTGTTGAGTAGTTACATGATATCTCCGTGTGGCGTGATCGTCGAGCAAGACCGTGCAGAGCAAGAACAGATTGAAAGCGAGCAAGACGACGAGCACACACACTCTACAGAACCATCTTCTGGCCATCATGCTGACACATCACCTGCAATAACAGATACACTCTTGTTCAGTGTTGAGTAGTTACATGATATCTCCGTGTGGCGTGATCGTCGAGCAAGACCGTGCAGAGCAAGAACAGATTGAAAGCGAGCAAGACGACGAGCACAAACACTCTACAGAACCATCTTCTGGCCATCATGCTGACACATCACCTGCAATAACAGATACACTCTTGTTCAGTGTTGAGTAGTTACATGATATCTCCGTGTGGCGTGATCGTCGAGCAAGACCGTGCAGAGCAAGAACAGATTGAAAGCGAGCAAGACGACGAGCACACACACTCTACAGAACCATCTTCTGGCCATCATGCTGACACATCACCTGCAATAACAGATACACTCTTGTTCAGTGTTGAGTAGTTACATGATATCTCCGTGTGGCGTGATCGTCGAGCAAGACCGTGCAGAGCAAGAACAGATTGAAAGCGAGCAAGACGACGAGCACACACACTCTACAGAACCATCTTCTGGCCATCATGCTGACACATCACCTGCAATAACAGATACACTCTTGTTCAGTGTTGAGTAGTTACATGATATCTCCGTGTGGCGTGATCGTCGAGCAAGACCGTGCAGAGCAAGAACAGATTGAAAGCGAGCAAGACGACGAGCACACACACTCTACAGAACCATCTTCTGGCCATCATGCTGACACATCACCTGCAATAACAGATACACTCTTGTTCAGTGTTGAGTAGTTACATGATATCTCCGTGTGGCGTGATCGTCGAGCAAGACCGTGCAGAGCAAGAACAGATTGAAAGCGAGCAAGACGACGAGCACACACACTCTACAGAACCATCTTCTGGCCATCATGCTGACACATCACCTGCAATAACAGATACACTCTTGTTCAGTGTTGAGTAGTTACATGATATCTCCGTGTGGCGTGATCGTCGAGCAAGACCGTGCAGAGCAAGAACAGATTGAAAGCGAGCAAGACGACGAGCACACACACTCTACAGAACCATCTTCTGGCCATCATGCTGACACATCACCTGCAATAACAGATACACTCTTGTTCAGTGTTGAGTAGTTACATGATATCTCCGTGTGGCGTGATCGTCGAGCAAGACCGTGCAGAGCAAGAACAGATTGAAAGCGAGCAAGACGACGAGCACACACACTCTACAGAACCATCTTCTGGCCATCATGCTGACACATCACCTGCAATAACAGATACACTCTTGTTCAGTGTTGAGTAGTTACATGATATCTCCGTGTGGCGTGATCGTCGAGCAAGACCGTGCAGAGCAAGAACAGATTGAAAGCGAGCAAGACGACGAGCACACACACTCTACAGAACCATCTTCTGGCCATCATGCTGACACATCACCTGCAATAACAGATACACTCTTGTTCAGTGTTGAGTAGTTACATGATATCTCCGTGTGGCGTGATCGTCGAGCAAGACCGTGCAGAGCAAGAACAGATTGAAAGCGAGCAAGACGACGAGCACACACACTCTACAGAACCATCTTCTCTCCATCATGCTGACACATTACCTGCAATAACAGATACACTCTTGTTCAGTGTTGAGTAGTTACATGATATCTCCGTGTGGCGTGATCGTCGAGCAAGACCGTGCAGAGCAAGAACAGATTGAAAGCGAGCAAGACGACGAGCACACACACTCTACAGAACCATCTTCTGGCCATCATGCTGACACATCACCTGCAATAACAGATACACTCTTGTTCAGTGTTGAGTAGTTACATGATATCTCCGTGTGGCGTGATCGTCGAGCAAGACCGTGCAGAGCAAGAACAGATTGAAAGCGAGCAACACAACGAGCACACACACTCTACAGAACCATCTTCTGGCCATCATGCTGACACATCGCCTGCAATAACAGATACACTCTTGTTCAGTGTTGAGTAGTTACATGATATCTCCGTGTGGCGTGATCGTCAAGCAAGACCGTGCAGAGCAAGAACAGATTGAAAGCGAGCAACACGACGAGCACACACACTCTACAGAACCATCTTCTGGCCATCATGCTGACACATCACCTGCAATAACAGATACACTCTTGTTCAGTGTTGAGTAGTAACATGATATCTCCGTGTGGCGTGATCGTCGAGCAAGACCGTGCAGAGCAAGAACAGATTGAAAGCGAGCAACACGACGAGCACACACACCCTACAGAACCATCTTCTGGCCATCATGCTGACACATCACCTGCAATAACAGATACACTCTTGTTCAGTGTTGAGTAGTTACATGATATCTCCGTGTGGCGTGATCGTCGAGCAAGACCGTGCAGAGCAAGAACAGATTGAAAGCGAGCAAGACGACGAGCTCACACACTCTACAGAACCATCTTCTGGCCATCATGCTGACACATCACCTGCAATAACAGATACACTCTTGTTCAGTGTTGAGTAGTTACATGATATCTCCGTGTGGCGTGATCGTCGAGCAAGACCGTGCAGAGCAAGAACAGATTGAAAGCGAGCAAGACGACGAGCACACACACTCTACGGAACCATCTTCTGGCCATCATGCTGACACATCACCTGCAATAACAGATACACTCTTGTTCAGTGTTAAGTAGTTACATGATATCTCCATGTGGCGTGATTGTCGAGGAAGACCGTGCAGAGCAAGAACAGATTGAAAGCGAGCAAGACGACGAGCACACACACTCTACAGAACCTACTTCTGGCCATCATGCTGACACATCACCTGCAATAACAGATACACACTTGTTCAGTGTTGAGTAGTTACATGATATCTCCGTGTGGCGTGATCGTCGAGCAAGACCGTGCAGAGCAAGAACAGATTGAAAGCGAGCAACACGACGAGCACACACACTCTACAGAACCATCTTCTGGCCATCATGCTGACACATCACCTGCAATAACAGATACACTCTTGTTCAGTGTTGAGTAGTTACATGATATCTCCGTGTGGCGTGATCGTCGAGCAAGACCGTGCAGAGCAAGAACAGATTGAAAGCGAGCAAGACGACGAGCACACACACTCTACAGAACCATCTTCTGGCCATCATGCTGACACATCACCTGCAATAACAGATACACTCTTGTTCAGTGTTGAGTAGTTACATGATAACTCCGTGTGGCGTGATCGTCGAGCAAGACCGTGCAGAGCAAGAACAGATTGAAAGCGAGCAACACGACGAGCACACACACTCTACAGAACCATCTTCTGGCCATCATGCTGACACATCACCTGCAATAACAGATACACTCTTGTTCAGTGTTGAGTAGTTACATGATATCTCCGTGTGGCGTGATAGTCGAGCAAGACCGTGCAGAGCAAGAACAGATTGAAAGCGAGCAAGACGACGAGCACACACACTCTACAGAACCATCTTCTGGCCATCATGCTGACACATCACCTGCAATAACAGATACACTCTTGTTCAGTGTTGAGTAGTTACATGATATCTCCGTGTGGCGTGATCGTCGAGCAAGACCGTGCAGAGCAAGAACAGATTGAAAGCGAGCAAGACGACGAGCACACACGCTCTTCAGAACCATCTTCTGGCCATCATGCTGACACATCACCTGCAATAACAGATACACTCTTGTTCAGTGTTGAGTAGTTACATGATATCTCCGTGTGGCGTGATCGTCGAGCAAGACCGTGCAGAGCAAGAACAGATTGAAAGCGAGCAAGACGACGAGCACACACACTCTACAGAACCATCTTCTGGCCATCATGCTGACACATCACCTGCAATAACAGATACACTCTTGTTCAGTGTTGAGTAGTTACATGATATCTCCGTGTGGCGTGATCGTCGAGCAAGACCGTGCAGAGCAAGAACAGATTGAAAGCGAGCAAGACGACGAGCACACACACTCTACAGAACCATCTTCTGGCCATCATGCTGACACATCACCTGCAATAACAGATACACTCTTGTTCAGTGTTGAGTAGTTACATGATATCTCCGTGTGGCGTGATCGTCAAGCAAGACCGTGCAGAGCAAGAACAGATTGAAAGCGAGCAAGACGACGAGCACACACACTCTACAGAACCATCTTCTGGCCATCATGCTGACACATCACCTGCAATAACAGATACACTCTTGTTCAGTGTTGAGTGGTTACATGATATCTCCGTGTGGCGTGATCGTCGAGCAAGACCGTGCAGAGCAAGAACAGATTGAAAGCGAGCAAGACGACGAGCACACACACTCTACAGAACCATCTTCTGGCCATCATGCTGACACATCACCTGCAATAACAGATACACTCTTGTTCAGTGTTGAGTAGTTACATGATATCTCCGTGTGGCGTGATCGTCGAGCAAGACCGTGCAGAGCAAGAACAGATTGAAAGCGAGCAAGACGACGAGCACACACACTCTACAGAACCATCTTCTGGCCATCATGCTGACACATCACCTGCAATAACAGATACACTCTTGTTCAGTGTTGAGTAGTTACATGATATCTCCGTGTGGCGTGCTCGTCGAGCAAGACCGTGCAGAGCAAGAACAGATTGAAAGCGAGCAACACAACGAGCACACACACTCTACAGAACCATCTTCTGGCCATCATGCTGACACATCACCTGTAATAACAGATACACTCTTGTTCAGTGTTGAGTAGTTACATGATATCTCCGTGTGGCGTGATCGTCGAGCAAGACCGTGCAGAGCAAGAACAGATTGAAAGCGAGCAACACGACGAGCACACACACTCTACAGAACCATCTTCTGGCCATCATGCTGACACATCACCTGCAATAACAGATACACTCTTGTTCAGTGTTGAGTAGTTACATGATATCTCCGTGTGGCGTGATCGTCGAGCAAGACCGTGCAGAGCAAGAACAGATTGAAAGCGAGCAACACGACGAGCACACACACTCTACAGAACCATCTTCTGGCCATCATGCTGACACATCACCTGCAATAACAGATACACTCTTGTTCAGTGTTGAGTAGTTACATGATATCTCCGTGTGGCGTGATCGTCGAGCAAGACCGTGCAGAGCAAGAACAGATTGAAAGCGAGCAACACGACGAGCACACACACTCTACAGAACCATCTTCTGGCCATCATGCTGACACATCACCTGCAATAACAGATACACTCTTGTTCAGTGTTGAGTAGTTACATGATATCTCCGTGTGGCGTGATCGTCGAGCAAGACCGTGCAGAGCAAGAACAGATTGAAAGCGAGCAACACGACGAGCATACACACTCTACAGAACCATCTTCTGGCCATCATGCTGACACATCACCTGCAATAACAGATACACTCTTGTTCAGTGTTGAGTAGTTACATGATGTCTCCGTGTGGCGTGATCGTCGAGCAAGACCGTGCAGAGCAAGAACAGATTGAAAGCGAGCAAGACGACGAGCACACACACTCTACAGAACCATCTTCTGGCCATCATGCTGACACATCACCTGCAATAACAGATACACTCTTGTTCAGTGTTGAGTAGTTACATGATATCTCCGTGTGGCGTGATCGTCGAGCAAGACCGTGCAGAGCAAGAACAGATTGAAAGCGAGCAAGACGACGAGCACACACACTCTACAGAACCATCTTCTGGCCATCATGCTGACACATCACCTGCAATAACAGATACACTCTTGTTCAGTGTTGAGTAGTTACATGATATCTCCGTGTGGCGTGATCGTCGAGCAAGACCGTGCAGAGCAAGAACAGATTGAAAGCGAGCAAGACGACGAGCACACACACTCTACAGAACCATCTTCTGGCCATCATGCTGACACATCACCTGCAATAACAGATACACTCTTGTTCAGTGTTGAGTAGTTACATGATATCTCCGTGTGGCGTGATCGTCGAGCAAGACCGTGCAGAGCAAGAACAGATTGAAAGCGAGCAAGACGACGAGCACACACACTCTACAGAACCATCTTCTGGCCATCATGCTGACACATCACCTGCAATAACAGATACACTCTTGTTCAGTGTTGAGTAGTTACATGATATCTCCGTGTGGCGTGATCGTCGAGCAAGACCGTGCAGAGCAAGAACAGATTGAAAGCGAGCAAGACGACGAGCACACACACTCTACAGAACCATCTTCTGGCCATCATGCTGACACATCACCTGCAATAACAGATACACTCTTGTTCAGTGTTGAGTAGTTACATTATATCTCCGTGTGGCGTGATCGTCGAGCAAGACCGTGCAGAGCAAGAACAGATTGAAAGCGAGCAACACGACGAGCACACACACTCTACAGAACCATCTTCTGGCCATCATGCTGACACATCACCGGCAATAACAGATACACTCTTGTTCAGTGTTGAGTAGTTACATGATATCTCCGTGTGGCGTGATCGTCGAGCAAGACCGTGCAGAGCAAGAACAGATTGAAAGCGAGCAAGACGACGAGCACACACACTCTACAGAACCATATTCTGGCCATCATGCTGACACATCACCTGCAATAACAGATACACTCTTGTTCAGTGTTGAGTAGTTACATGATATCTCCGTGTGGCGTGATCGTCGAGCAAGACCGTGCAGAGCAAGAACAGATTGAAAGCGAGCAAGACGACGAGCACACACACTCTACAGAACCATCTTCTGGCCATCATGCTGACACATCACCTGCAATAACAGATACACTCTTGTTCAGTGTTGAGTAGTTACATGATATCTCCGTGTGGCGTGATCGTCGAGCAAGACCGTGCAGAGCAAGAACAGATTGAAAGCGAGCAAGACGACGAGCACACACACTCTACAGAACCATCTTCTGGCCATCATGCTGACACATCGCCTGCAATAACAGATACACTCTTGTTCAGTGTTGAGTAGTTACATGATATCTCCGTGTGGCGTGATCGTCGAGCAAGACCGTGCAGAGCAAGAACAGATTGAAAGCGAGCAACACGACGAGCATACACACTCTACAGAACCATCTTCTGGCCATCATGCTGACACATCACCTGCAATAACAGATACACTCTTGTTCAGTGTTGAGTAGTTACATGATGTCTCCGTGTGGCGTGATCGTCGAGCAAGACCGTGCAGAGCAAGAACAGATTGAAAGCGAGCAAGACGACGAGCACACACACTCTACAGAACCATCTTCTGGCCATCATGCTGACACATCACCTGCAATAACAGATACACTCTTGTTCAGTGTTGAGTAGTTACATGATATCTCCGTGTGGCGTGATCGTCGAGCAAGACCGTGCAGAGCAAGAACAGATTGAAAGCGAGCAAGACGACGAGCACACACACTCTACAGAACCATCTTCTGGCCATCATGCTGACACATCACCTGCAATAACAGATACACTCTTGTTCAGTGTTGAGTAGTTACATGATATCTCCGTGTGGCGTGATCGTCGAGCAAGACCGTGCAGAGCAAGAACAGATTGAAAGCGAGCAACACGACGAGCACACACACTCTACAGAACCATCTTCTGGCCATCATGCTGACACATCACCTGCAATAACAGATACACTCTTGTTCAGTGTTGAGTAGTTACATGATATCTCCGTGTGGCGTGATCGTCGAGCAAGACCGTGCAGAGCAAGAACAGATTGAAAGCGAGCAAGACGACGAGCACACACACTCTACAGAACCATCTTCTGGCCATCATGCTGACACATCACCTGCAATAACAGATACACTCTTGTTCAGTGTTGAGTAGTTACATGATATCTCCGTGTGGCGTGATCGTCGAGCAAGACCGTGCAGAGCAAGAACAGATTGAAAGCGAGCAACACGACGAGCACACACACTCTACAGAACCATCTTCTGGCCATCATGCTGACACATCACCTGCAATAACAGATACACTCTTGTTCAGTGTTGAGTAGTTACATGATATCTCCGTGTGGCGTGATCGTCGAGCAAGACCGTGCAGAGCAAGAACAGATTGAAAGCGAGCAACACGACGAGCACACACACTCTACAGAACCATCTTCTGGCCATCATGCTGACACATCACCTGCAATAACAGATACACTCTTGTTCAGTGTTGAGTAGTTACATGATATCTCCGTGTGGCGTGATCGTCGAGCAAGACCGTGCAGAGCAAGAACAGATTGAAAGCGAGCAAGACGACGAGCACACACACTCTACAGAACCATCTTCTGGCCATCATGCTGACACATCACCTGCAATAACAGATACACTCTTGTTCAGTGTTGAGTAGTTACATGATATCTCCGTGTGGCGTGATCGTCGAGCAAGACCGTGCAGAGCAAGAACAGATTGAAAGCGAGCAAGACGACGAGCACACACACACTCTACAGAACCATCTTCTGGCCATCATGCTGACACATCACCTGCAATAACAAATACACTCTTGTTCAGTGTTGAGTAGTCACATGATATCTCCGTGTGGCGTGATCGTCGAGCAAGACCGTGCAGAGCAAGAACAGATTGAAAGCGAGCAACACGACGAGCACACACACTCTACAGAACCATCTTCTGGCCATCATGCTGACACATCACCTGCAATAACAGATACACTCTTGTTCAGTGTTGAGTAGTTACATGATATCTCCGTGTGGCGTGATCGTCGAGCAAGACCGTGCAGAGCAAGAACAGATTGAAAGCGAGCAAGACGACGAGCACACACACTCTACAGAACCATCTTCTGGCCATCATGCTGACACATCACCTGCAATAACAGATACACTCTTGTTCAGTGTTGAGTAGTTACATGATATCTCCGTGTGGCGTGATCGTCGAGCAAGACCGTGCAGAGCAAGAACAGATTGAAAGCGAGCAAGACGACGAGCACACACACTCTACAGAACCATCTTCTGGCCATCATGCTGACACATCACCTGCAATAACAGATACACTCTTGTTCAGTGTTGAGTGGTTACATGATATCTCCGTGTGGCGTGATCGTCGAGCAAGACCGTGCAGAGCAAGAACAGATTGAAAGCGAGCAACACGACGAGCACACACACTCTACAGAACCATCTTCTGGCCATCATGCTGACACATCACCTGCAATAACAGATACACTCTTGTTCAGTGTTGAGTAGTTACATGATATCTCCGTGTGGCGTGATCGTCGAGCAAGACCGTGCAGAGCAAGAACAGATTGAAAGCGAGCAAGACGACGAGCACACACACTCTACAGAACCATCTTCTGGCCATCATGCTGACACATCACCTGCAATAACAGATACACTCTTGTTCAGTGTTGAGTAGTTACATGATATCTCCGTGTGGCGTGATCGTCGAGCAAGACCGTGCAGAGCAAGAACAGATTGAAAGCGAGCAAGACGACGAGCACACACACTCTACAGAACCATCTTCTGGCCATCATGCTGACACATCACCTGCAATAACAGATACACTCTTGTTCAGTGTTGAGTAGTTACATGATATCTCCGTGTGGCGTGATCGTCGAGCAAGACCGTGCAGAGCAAGAACAGATTGAAAGCAAGCAAGACGGCGAGCACACACACTCTACAGAACCATCTTCTGGCCATCATGCTGACACATCACCTGCAATAACAGATACACTCTTGTTCAGTGTTGAGTAGTTACATGATATCTCCGTGTGGCGTGATCGTCGAGCAAGACCGTGCAGAGCAAGAACAGATTGAAAGCGAGCAAGACGACGAGCACACACACTCTACAGAACCATCTTCTGGCCATCATGCTGACACATCACCTGCAATAACAGATACACTCTTGTTCAGTGTTGAGTAGTTACATGATATCTCCGTGTGGCGTGATCGTCGAGCAAGACCGTGCAGAGCAAGAACAGATTGAAAGCAAGCAAGACGACGAGCACACACACTCTACAGAACCATCTTCTGGCCATCATGCTGACACATCACCTGCAATAACAGATACACTCTTGTTCAGTGTTGAGTAGTTACATGATATCTCCGTGTGGCGTGATCGTCGAGCAAGACCGTGCAGAGCAAGAACAGATTGAAAGCGAGCAAGACGACGAGCACACACACTCTACAGAACCATCTTCTGGCCATCATGCTGACACATCACCTGCAATAACAGATACACTCTTGTTCAGTGTTGAGTAGTTACATGATATCTCCGTGTGGCGTGATCGTCGAGCAAGACCGTGCAGAGCAAGAACAGATTGAAAGCGAGCAACACGACGAGCACACACACTCTACAGAACCATCTTCTGGCCATCATGCTGACACATCACCTGCAATAACAGATACACTCTTGTTCAGTGTTGAGTAGTTACATGATATCTCCGTGTGGCGTGATCGTCGAGCAAGACCGTGCAGAGCAAGAACAGATTGAAAGCGAGCAACACGACGAGCACACACACTCTACAGAACCATCTTCTGGCCATCATGCTGACACATCACCTGCAATAACAGATACACTCTTGTTCAGTGTTGAGTAGTTACATGATATCTCCGTGTGGCGTGATCGTCGAGCAAGACCGTGCAGAGCAAGAACAGATTGAAAGCGAGCAACACGACGAGCACACACACTCTACAGAACCATCTTCTGGCCATCATGCTGACACATCACCTGCAATAACAGATACACTCTTGTTTAGTGTTGAGTAGTTACATGATATCTCCGTGTGGCGTGATCGTCGAGCAAGACCGTGCAGAGCAAGAACAGATTGAAAGCGAGCAACACGACGAGCACACACACTCTACAGAACCATCTTCTGGCCATCATGCTGACACATCACCTGCAATAACAGATACACTCTTGTTCAGTGTTGAGTAGTTACATGATATCTCCGTGTGGCGTGATCGTCGAGCAAGACCGTGCAGAGCAAGAACAGATTGAAAGCGAGCAAGACGACGAGCACACACACTCTACAGAACCATCTTCTGGCCATCATGCTGACACATCACCTGCAATAACAGATACACTCTTGTTCAGTGTTGAGTAGTTACATGATATCTCCGTGTGGCGTGATCGTCGAGCAAGACCGTGCAGAGAAAGAACAGATTGAAAGCGAGCAACACGACGAGCACACACACTCTACAGAACCATCTTCTGGCCATCATGCTGACACATCACCTGCAATAACAGATACACTCTTGTTCAGTGTTGATTAGTTACATGATATCTCCGTGTGGCGTGATCGTCGAGCAAGACCGTGCAGAGCAAGAACAGATTGAAAGCGAGCAAGACGACGAGCACACACACTCTACAGAACCATCTTCTGGCCATCATGCTGACACATCACCTGCAATAACAGATACACTCTTGTTCAGTGTTGAGTAGTTACATGATATCTCCGTGTGGCGTGATCGTCGAGCAAGACCGTGCAGAGCAAGAACAGATTGAAAGCGAGCAACACGACGAGCACACACACTCTACAGAACCATCTTCTGGCCATCATGCTGACACATCACCTGCAATAACAGATACACTCTTGTTCAGTGTTGATTAGTTACATGATATCTCCGTGTGGCGTGATCGTCGAGCAAGACCGTGCAGAGCAAGAACAGATTGAAAGCGAGCAACACGACGAGCACACACACTCTACAGAACCATCTTCTGGCCATCATGCTGACACATCACCTGCTAGAACACACTCTTGTTACATACAGGGGTGGGGTGTGAGGGGCGCCCCCCCCGGCTCCGCAGGGCGGGTTTGGTTTTTGGACACTTTGATATCAATTTTGAGACCTTATGAGGTGTATTTTTTTGAAATATTCAATATTTTTTAAGCTTTGACAACGTGCGTGAAGTTGGCACCCCCCATGAAAGCAATCGATTTGAAATTCTCCAAATATTTAGTGCTAATTTAGTGCTAATTAGTGCCGTTAATTTGGGATTTAGTGCTGCAACCCCTGGGAAGTAATTAGCGTTTATCTGTGGGGGGTGCCAACTTCACGGTTCAGCACCCCCCATGAAAGCAATCGATCTGAAATTCTCCAAATATTTAGTGCTGATTTAGTGCTAATTAGTGCCGTTGATTTTGGATTTAGTGCTGCAACCCCTGGGAAGTAATTAGAGTTTTTGTGTGGGGGGCGCAGCACCCCCCATGAAAGCAATCGATCTGAAATTCTCCAGATATTTAGTGCTGATTTAGTGCTAATTAGTGCCGTTGATTTTGGATTTAGTGCTGCAACCCCTGGGAAGTAATTTGCGTTTTTGTGTGGGGGGCGCAGCACCCCCCATGAAAGCAATCGATCTGAAATTCTCCAGATATTTAGTGCTGATTTAGTGCTAATTAGTGCCGTTGATTTTGGATTTAGTGCTGCAACCCCTGGGAAGTAATTAGCGTTTGTGTGTGGGGGGCGCAGCACCCCCCATGAAAGCAATCGATCTGAAATTCTCCAGATATTTAGTGCTGATTTAGTGCTAATTAGTGCCGTTGATTTTGGATTTAGTGCTGCAACCCCTGGGAAGTAATTAGCGTTTTTGTATGGGGGGCGCAGCACCCCCCATGAAAGCAATCGATCTGAAATTCTCCAGATATTTAGTGCTGATTTAGTTCTAATTAGTGCCGTTAATTTGGGATTTAGTGCTGCAACCCCTGGGAAGTAATTAGCGTTTATCTGTGGGGGGTGCCAACTTCACGGTCCAGCACCCCCCATGAAAGCAATCGATCTGAAATTCTCCAGATATCTAGTGCTGATTTAGTGCTAATTAGTGCCGTTGATTTTGGATTTAGTGCTGCAACCCCTGGGAAGTAATTAGCGTTTTTGTATGGGGGGCGCAGCACCCCCCATGAAAGCAATCGATCTGAAATTCTCCAGATATTTAGTGCTGATTGAGTGCTAATTAGTAACGTTTATTTTTGTTTAAGATTTTATTTTGTGTTATCTCTTCTTGAACCTGAGTTAATTTTTCGATCACTTTCTATTTCAGTTGCGTTGTGTTCACACTCATTGCGATAATTATTGGAATGTTCGATTATGAGTGAGTCTCCATTGTGAACCTGTTAAAAATAAATAGTGGACTGTTGTACAATGTCCCAACTCCCAATAATGTTAGCGCTAACATTATTTATCGGTGGTTACAGCCTTAGCTACAGGCAATGAAACACATCTATTTTATATAAGCACCTTACGGTAGGTACTACAAACATTGTGAGTTTGTAATATGTTTATTATAGCATAACAAAGGATCAACGCTTTATATGCTCTACTGGTATACATGCAGGCATGTAGTTTATTTTCTTTGTCCACAAAGAAACATACCTATTACATATTGCATATTGCAATATGCTTTACATATTGAAGAATGAAGAACTCTTTAATTTTACAAAACTGAACAAAATGGTTGACCATGATCGCTTTATGGTTAAGAATTGATAAATATTATGAAACAGCTGCTTAAATTAAATTGCATATCTTCCACTTGGCTGTGGGTACAATTTGCGATAAGTACCCATTCACATCCTAATAAATATTAATGCACACCAAAACAAACTAACTTCTAAATCAAACAAAATCAAGTTTATCATTTATTTCTTTGTTATTTTAACAAATAAAATTGTTGGTTTTACCAGTTTTTGCACAATTTGCTAAAAACCTATATATAATGTCAAATGAAGCCGACTACCATCGTCATGTAATAATTGTGTCAGCGTATCCGTCTACATAGTAATACATTTAAGAAAATTATGAATTCTTTATTAACAAAGAGTTCGTTTGAATTGACATAACACGAAAATTTATTTGACCAAAAACATGGTGAGAAACAAGGAAATTTGTGTAAAACATTTGACAATTATTGCTGCGAGCCTTTAGAGTCAAATAGGTACCGTTTTTTGAAATCGAGCTTATAATTATTATATGCATTTAATTTTCTTAGAATTATGCAATTAACATAAAAATTTTGAGAGTATAACAAACTACGCCAGAGATCTCAGTTGATTCTAGCATGTATGTTTACCTGTGTATTAAAAAATTGTATTTGAGTATGTGATTCTTCTCCAAGTATTGAGACATGTTTAAATGACTGAGAAATTGATTAAAGCATTATCTTTATTTTGTGTTTAGTGCAAATGACAATTCCAATTGTTACAAACAACTACTAAATATTTGTCAACGAAAAACATAATTAGTCTGTTCGACCAAGCAAATCTGAAAATTACAATATATTTCTTAATTAATAAAGACTACTATTTCCGATGGATAAATTCATTCTTAAAATTTACAAATAATATAAGGTAAAAACAACAATACGGAAGACAATGTTGCCTGTGTTAAAACTTAAATTGACCTGAAATTTCTTAGCAATGGCAAACAATTACAATATTACAGCGTGCATTCAATTTAGGTAAATGATATCTGTCAGTATGAAAGTAGATTCTAAAGAATTCCATGCTATAAGTTAAAGGGCGACAACAGTCAGAATATGAAAAATTACCATCATTTCATCTTGTCATGTTAATAGATTATTGATAAGTGCAAATGTGCCATCGGTATTGTAATAATTAATAATAATTATTGACTGTATTGCATATTAGTTCACATGAGATTTGTCTAATGGTATCAACATTCTGTGAACAGACTGTTATAGATATTTAATGTGTTGTGTTATGATGATGCATGAAATTGTTTAGTTTATGGCTACTTTATTACTATTTCAAGTGTCACCCAGTTACGTAGTGTAAACAAACTAGGCTCAGTTACAGAGAGTGGGCGGGAGATCTGCAGGAATGTACCTTCTGTACTAAAAATATGGGACCTTCTTGGTGTATAAAACAGTAGCGATTTGTTTTTATATTTATTTGCAGCTAAACGGTTCAATTCACAGAAAATTTTAAAAGAGATAAAATGAAGAAAACACTCCTATTTATATGTAGCAGAGCTTCTTTTATTTCTATCTATTTTGGTTCTCCTACGTTCCCAATAGACATTTTGCGTCCAGCTTATTCCTTATGGGACTAAAATTCTTTGCATACTTTCGATTAAAATCCCGTTTTTCGATTTGCTGCTCTCACTATCACAACCGGATTGGTACATTCTCATATGTCTTACAGATATTAATAGTTTGATGTGTAATTATGGTAAAATTTTAATTTCTGACCGTTGCCCCCCTTTAAAGTCGACTCAGAAAATATTTATGTTGACATTGTTATTGTAAGTAATTAAAAATTAAAATATATCCTTTATTTGCAAGAAAGCTAATGCACTTCCACTAACTCTTCCATGAGAGTTTATAATAGAAAATTTAAAAAACAAAACAATTCAACATCTTAATAGACTTTCTTTGAAAGTATGTAAAAGTATTCGTAAGCACATAAGCCATATAAAAAGACGCTATTATTAATAGATGGCGTACGCAATAAGGTGAATACATGTATTAGTATCACGCGACACCGATAATACTTTGTCTTGCAAATCGTCATAAAGTTCCCATGAACCATCCAAACGCCTGCAAAAAGCTCTGTAGTGTCCATTGCCCACATTTCGCACTGGGGGAATGAATGCAGCACAACCTAGGAGCTTAAAGCTTTTGCCAAGGATGTGAATTTGTGGTGGTATTTCCGCCAACTTGCACTGTAGAGGCCGCTCGACCCCAATCTCTGCATTTGAATACTCGGAGCTGATGGAAGTCTGAGTAGATCCAACTACCTGTATAAAAAAAATATTATTGAGCGAGCGTAGCGAGCGTCACCACGGTACTCTTATGGCACTTTCTCTGTGTGTGTTTTTTTTTTTTTTTTTTTTTTTGTCGGCAGTGCCGAGGTCAAACCGCACAACCAATCGATCTGAAATTTTGCACACATACTAACGTAATCTATGCGGTCCCTGGGATCGTTTTTGAACGGGCTCCCGTGATTGGTTCAAATTTAAAAAAAATTATCTTTCGATTGGTTGCTTTGATCAATTTGAAATTTAGCAAAAACATTGCAACCAACATTGTACCCAATCATAAAATGTTTCAGCCAAATCCTCTTATTGGTTCAAATTTAAAACCATTTTTCATGTGATTTTTGACATTTAAACTAGGACAGATTGACCGATCAACTTAAAACTTCGCGTGGTCATTGGTACCAACATTTTAGGTATTTTTGCCAATTTTCAGTCTAATCTGTCGTTATTTTCAAAAGTTTTGTCATTTTAAGGTCATTTTATTCCATAATCTTGAAAAATGTATACTAAATGGTCATCCCTGCCTTCTTTAAGCTTCTGTTCCAAGGCAAGGCCTGTAGAGCAGCCAAGCTATCCACAATGTACAGTAAAATGGTAAAATGAAAGCATTTTTGAGCTAGCGCATAAAATCGGATGCAGTACGAAGGCCAAATCCTCTAATTGGTTTAAGTTTAAATAATATCTTCTGATTGGTCGACAATCAAAATGTTCACATTAAGTTCAAATTTTGCATGGTGATCAAGACCAACTTAATATTAAATTTTACATATTGTAAGCCCAATCAGTCAAGTATTATTGTAATTTTACGAGTTTAGTATGGGATGTCACAAGAGATTTCTGGAGAAAGTATGTAGGAAAGTCACGACACAATGGATCTGTTATTCATCCAGAGTATTATAGAGATTGAAAAATTGCAGAGAAAATCGTCTTGTGCCGTGTCGTGTATCGTGACTATGGGGATGTTGCATGTTCTGTGCTCGCTCATCAACGCGTTACACTGAGCGTTTTCCTAGTAGATAGATAGTATTTGAATAGTGTTTCAGCTCCATGCATTTAACATTGTACAGAGTGAAGTGAATATGATTTTGAAAGGCGAGTTTGCCTTTATTAGACCGACGCGCTGTGGCCCAGCTGACGAACTAAGAAATTTGATTCAAATATCTCATTCAAAATGACAGTTGGCGCAACTTATTGCGAATAAATATTTCCAACTATAATAGCTATGGTTTGCATCAAAAAGGGGTAAAGGAGGTATTAAATACTCGAATCTATGTAGTTCTCACATATGCCGCCAGGTTCAGGTCAGTCAAACGAAGATGACCTCATTATTCTCACCTCAAAAGTGTTACACGTTTTTGCGGAGAGCTGAAACACTATTCGAGAAAATAAGGAACACGACTGACCTCTGGTGGATTCTTTGGTTCTATCCATAAGGGGGATAATGGAGGATATAAAGGGTTTATTTATGTAAATAAATTATATAAAATTAGCTTTAGTTGTTTTTTATGGCTGAAAAAGTAAACTTGTAACTAAATCTAAATTTAATTTGTTTCTCCTTTTTCACTGCCCTATGGAAACACGAACAATAAAATAAAAAAGTGCATGTAAAAAGTTTCCTGCCAGAAGTGGCTCCATCACGTATCGCTTATTTGTTCGAAGTGTGTTTTCAATTCACTTTGGTGCGTCCACCGACCGACGTAGATGGCGTGGGGCTATCACCAACCATTATAATCACAACATGGGCGTCCGCAGGGAGGGGCAAGGGGGGGCGTTTGCCCCCCCTCCCCCTCTGGATGTCACGAAAACATACACATTTTCTGGAGTTTTACATATAGTTTCATTTTGTTACCAAAAAAACTAAAGAAAATTGATTTCAAAGTGTCAAAAAACCAAAAAATTCCCTGCGGGGCAGGTGTGAACATGTCTCCCACCACCCCAAAGTGCAATATTTAAAAAATATTGTATATTTTAACAAAATACACCTCACAACGTCTCAAATTTGATTTCAAAGTGTCCAAAAAACAAAAAACGCCCTGCGGGGCAGGGTGCCCCCCTTAACCCGTAAAATATTGTTTTCCTGGCCTTGTCCCCCACCTGGAAGAAATCCTGCGGACGCCCATGAATTACAATAATTGAATGTATGTTCTCGGGAGATTGTTAGGGTAACTATTGTGATAAAATATATTGCTTACCTCAATGAGAATATTGTCGCCAGCAGAAGTGAAGATGGTGCGCTCACCGGAACACAAATCATTCTGCCTCGAAATTGCTTCATCTCTAAGACGGTATTCATTTGGTACTGATTCATTATTGACGGGTCTTAAGCATCGTGCAGTAGGGTTTGCCATGGCCCCCATTACAGCCATCTCCAAACCAGCAATACCTAGTATAAAATCAAAGTGTCTAATTTGTATACATACCTACATAAATAATAGAGCAATAAAGCGAGAGTCTGCACCTACAGACCGGACCAACCCCTATGCCATGTTACACCCCTATAAATACCTATTTCAGAATAGGCAGCGTAAATTTGAAATCATATTAATAGCAAATTATAAAATTGTAGTGTCATTAATTAAAATGTGTTGAACTATACTTAATGTGCATAGTTCTATAGAATATCTGTATACCTACCAAGAGAGAAGAAACATCGAACCCTAATTATTTACGTACTTACTTTCTTACTTACTTACTTAATTACTTACTTACGTACTTCTTATACTTATTTACTTAAAAATTTAAGATTACAAAAAACAAAAATGACAATTTTCTCATACCATTCGAGCAGGACGTGAATAACATTGATATGAGAAAATTGTCACGCCCTCAGATATACCAATTGTTTATGTGATATTGGGCATATATTTTTAGATAGATAGACTCATGATGGAGGTACGGGAATTGAAGGAAGAAATATCCGATATGAAGATAAAACAGGAAATAGTACATGAAGAGTGGAAGAAAGAAGTTGCTGGTATTAAACAAATACATGAACAAGCAGATAATGACTCAATTGACATGTTTGCTGAAAGAATGGTTTGGGAAAGTGAATGCAAAGAAGAGTTGAAAAGAATAAAGAAAAGTGTATTGGATAGAAATGTATGGGAAGAGAAAATGGTGAAGAGAAGTATATGGTATGTAAACGAATTGATTAGGTTAGAAGAGGAGAGACGGACTGATAGATTAGATAATATTCAGGAAAGAGATCGAGAGTGCCAAGAACAAATGGGGGAGAGAGCAAAGTTTGTTGGCAAGTGGCAAGATATTACAAATAGGTTAGAACAGTTAATGAATACAGTCAATGATAATCATAAAAAACATTATGTGGAGATGGCAGAGATCTTGACAACAGGCGGAAGCAGTGAAACGAGTATTCAATTGAACGTGCATAAAGAAAACCAACCACAAAGCAATGTTCAAGAAGTAAGTTCGTCGTGTGAATCATTGCATAAGCAAGATAAACATCAGCAAGAACAGCGACAGAAACAGAAGAAAGTGCAGAAAAGGAAAGCAGAACAAGAGAACAAAAATGAAGAAGAAAATAACATGATGATTGAGAACGATACTCAGGAAAAAGATGATCAAGATTATGAAGAGAAGTCCGAGAAGAGTCATTTGAAGAGGAGTGATGATAATCAAAAGTCGTTTGAAGAGAATAGAGCATTGGAAGATACAATTTTATTGATGGGAGATGTGAGTGGCAGTGAAGCCTGGGTTTTCGCGTTGGGTGAGGGATGTCATGTGAGAAGGGAGCCTGGAATAAAAATCAGGGAAATTACTGCAAGAATTGAAGATGGATGTTATGCAAAACAGAGTGGGCTGAAGAAAGTAATTTTTCAAGTGGGAAATAGGGAAGTTTGGAATCGGTTGGATAAAGACGAGATAATGAAAGATTTTGAGGATTTGATGCAAGTCTCTACAACCTTTTTTGGTCCAAAGATAAAAATAGGTATTGTGGGTTTACTAAGTAATTACTCAGTAACTTTGAATGAAGGGTTGAAGAAGATGGCGAAAGAGAAAGAGGTGGAATATATTGAATTGGAATACACACCAGGATTCTTGATGGATAGAAGGAAGTGGGCCCGAGAAGTTGGAAGAAAATTGAAAATGAGGGTTGAGGAGAAGGTTGTTATTAACAAGAAGAATGTTTGGACTCAGTCGAAGCGGGGTTTTCGGACAAGTTGGGTTTCAAGGATAATATTATAGGAAGGAGAATGATGAAGTATGTGAAGAAAAGCAAGACTAATAGGGAAGGTGGAGGTTACAGATATAGAAGAAGAGAAGTTATAAGGATGGGAACAATAAATATTGTCACGTTAAATGGGAAAATAGAAGAAGTGATTGATGAAATGAAAGAGAGAAAGATGCATGTGTTGGGTTTGAGTGAAACAAAATGGAGAGGAGAAGGGTATAAAGAATTGAGAGATGGTTATTGTATATATTGGTGTGGTGATAAAGAATGTAAATTTGGAGTTGCAATTATACTGTGTCAAGAAATGAAAAGCAAGGTTGTGCAAGTAGAGTACATCAATGAGAGGTTAATTAAATTGAAATTGTTTTTCGAAGAAATGTTAGTAGAAATTTTACAAGTTTATGCACCTCAAGTTGGAAGGAAAATGGCTGAAAAAGAAACTTTTCTTGAGCTTGTAGAAGAAAATATATCTCTTGAAAGTACATTTGTAATGGGTGACTTAAATGCAAAGGTTGGAAGAGAAAGAAGAGGATTTGAAAAGGTTTTGGGAAAAAATGGATATGGATCCAGGAATAAGGAAGGAGAAAATTTGTTAGAAGTTTGTGCAAGAAATGGATTGGTGATTGGAAATAGTATGTTTGAGAAGAATGAAAAGAATATGATCACGAGGTATGGTTGGGATGGGAGATCGAAATCGGTAATTGATTATATAATATACAGTGACGCACTTAGAAAAATGGTATTGGATGTAAAGGTTGTACCGCATGTGGCGTTTGATGGTGATCATCGACTATTAATAGCGGATATACGAATGCCAAGAAAATGTGTTGAAAGAAGAAAAGCGAAGAGAAGAAGAAAATTGAAGGTATGGAGATTGCAGAATGATGAAATAAGAAAAGAATTTAAAATGGCAATAGAAGAAAATATGCCAGTTGGGGATCTTAATTTGGTAGAAGAGGAATGGATGAGTTTTAAAAATGCTATATTGACTATTACAGAAAATATATGCGGGAGGACAAAGGGATTGAGAAGAAGAAAGGAAACACCGTGGTGGACAAATGCAATTAAGTGTGCAGTAAGAAAGAAAAGAAAAGCATGGGTTAAAAAAGAAGAGTGCAGAACAATATTGAATATAAATAAATATCAAAGGATGAAGAGATATGTTCACTTTTTGGTTTCAGAAGAAAAATCGAAGACAATGAACGCATTTGTTGAATGTCTAGAGAGGGACTTTGAGGCAAACAAAAAGATGTTATATTCTGTAGTAAAATGTAAGAGGCAAGATAATAGAACAACTAATTATATGGTAAATGAAAGGGGATGCCTTACAAATGATGTGGAGGAAATACAAGATATGTGGAAGCACTACTTTTCAAAGTTATTGAATGATGACAAAGGTGGTACTGAAGACAAGGAAATAAGTGAAGAGTGCGATAAATTGAATTGTCCAGATGATATGGTAATGTTTGGGGAAGTTGAGGTGGCAGTAAAAGGGATGAAAAATGGAAGATCGCCGGGAGTGGATGAGATAAGTGTGGAAATGATAAAGGCAGGTGGTAAAGCTGGATTGGAGTGGTTTTACAGAGTTGTGGCATCGGCATGGATTCAAAAAACTGTACCAAGGGATTGGAGGAGAGGTGTTATTGTACCATTGTTTAAGAAAGGGGATCGCAAGAAATGTAGCAACTATAGAGGGATAACACTCATGAGCCAAGGAGCGAAGATATACGAACGAATTATAGAGAAGAGGATACGAAGTGTAGTTGAAGAGGATTTGAAAGATGAACAATATGGATTTAGAAGAAACAGATCTACGATAGACCTTATATTCGCTATAAGGACCATTATGGAGAGAAATTGGGAGATGGGAAAGGAAATATGGTTAGTGTTTCTGGATATTGAAAAAGCGTATGATCATTTGCCAAGGGATAGGGTGTGGGAGAGTTTAGAAAAGAGGGAAATAGACAAGAAGTTGATTGAAAGAGTACAGAGTTTGTATGTTGGATGTGAGAGTTGTGTGGAAACAGTGGGAGGAAGAACGGGCTGGTTTAGTGTGAGATCAGGAGTAAGGCAAGGCAGTGTGTTGTCACCTTTGCTGTTCATTATGGTAATGGATGATATAATTCGGGAGGTGGAAAGGAATGAAGATCTAGATTCGCAAACTGGGGTATATGCGGATGATGTTGTAATTTGGGGAGAGACTGAAGAGTTGGTACAGAAGAAAGTGGATGTGTGGAACGAAGTGATAAAAAGATATGGAATGAAGATTAGTAGTGAGAAGAGTGAATATTTGGTTTTGGAGAAGAAGAAAAATGGGCTTGTAAGAAATGGTTTGAAATTGGATGGAAAAGATATTAAACAAGTAGAAGATTTTAGTTATCTAGGAAGTTTGGTTACAAAAGACGGAAAGTGTTCGAAAGAAGTTAAAAGAAGAATACAGAAAGCAGACGGGTTTTATCAAAAAGTTAGAAAATTAGTATGGAATAGGGATTTACCACTTAAATTTAAATTAGTATTATACAAGCAATATTTTTTACCGATATTATGTTATGGGGCGGTGACGTGGAATTTGGGATGGAAGGAGGAGAGTATGGTACAAGCAGAAGAGATGAAGTTCGTGAGAGGAATGGCAAATATATCGATGAAGGAACATGTAAGAAGTATGGTGATAAGGAAGAAGATGGGTGTGGAGAGTGTTGGGTTCAAAATTGGGCGAGAAAGACTGAGGTGGTTTGGTAAACTTAAGAGAATGAAAGACAGTAGAAGAGCCAAAAGTGAATTTGGAAAGTATGTGGAAGGTAAAAGAAAAGTTGGGAGGCCAAGAGATAGATGGATTGAACAGGTGAAAAGAGATGTTGAGGAACGAGGTGAAAGATGGGAAGAAGTTGAAAGGAAACATTTGTGGGAAAATCAAGAATTATGGGAACAAATAGTTACTAAAGTGGAGGTAGTAGATGAGGATGAGGATGAAGAAGAAAAAGACGGAGGAGAAGAAGAAGAATAAGAAGAAGGAGAAGAAGAACAAGAAGAAAAAAGGAAGGAGGGGAGGAGGATGAGAAGGAAGACAAATGTGACAGGCCTGGCTAGCCGGCATTACTAAATGTATTTAGCCTATAAGAAATTTTTACTCTACCTAGTGTGGAATTAAGTGTTTATAAATGTAAATAAATATGTGATAATAAAAAAAAAAAAAAAAAAATGTACTACATATGTACTTCATAATAATTTACCAATTTTCAGCGAACTATGTAATTGAAATTTGAGGATGATTTTGTTGTAAAACTTGATCTATCAAAGAGTAATGCACTACACCTAGATCACGTGAAACACCATTCGGTTCTGTTTATTTATTGAAAAACTTCTGTGTCACATGCTTTGACAATGTTAATTTTCACACAGTTTTGCATTTACACGAAGCAACTTTCTGTCACCAAACTTAAAACGTGTTCTAATTTCCTTCAAGAAATGTGACTAAAACTGTGTCAAGACCGTGACACAGAAGTTGTTCAATAGATGTGACCGTGTAAATCGAGCTTTCCACTTTCCAGGATAATCAGCAACTCATACACAGCAATACACCGAATTGCACAATATTGGCTGGCTTTCAAAGCGTCTATATAGTGGATTGAATGGACTATCTATTGATCTTGGCAACATTTAAATCGGACTCATTTTTAGTGCCGAATGTTTTTTTCTAGTGTAGATAGGTACTTTTTGACTTATGTTTACACGTAATAGTCATTAGCAGTTTTAGTAGGTTTCATTTACCGGTCTCGTTGAGTTCATCGGAGTTTACTCGAGCCACAGAGAACTTCAAGTCAATATTTGGAGCTGGACAGTATGGGGACGAACAAGTCGACCTTTCCAAAATGCTGGGGCTCATGTCCAGGAAGCGTTGCGCCATCACTGTGACAGTGGTGTGACAATCACAACTGATTATGTTGGCTGGAATTGTTTTTCTTGGAAAAACTGGAAGTAGAAGGTTTGCCCTTAGCTTGTAAACCATGCGCATGTGTCCAGATCCCCTAAAAAGGAATATTATTATTAGTATTATTAATAATTTTAGTATATTATGTAACCTTAATTAAATAGTTTATAATGTTTTCCTACTTTTTGACGAGCAGAATGAGCAGTTCAAGACATCCTCTCTTATTGATGGCAATATCCTCTATCATTTGGCGATAGGCCGTGTGGTCGGTATAACCGACCGCTAAAATCTGAATTAGAGTGTCGAAGGCACACGTATTAGTAAGGGAAACATTTTCCTTGCCAACTTTAATTAGTTTTAGCGCATGGTTGTTCCCATTTTTCATGAGACCTATCTTAACCCTATTTCGAAGATCGGCCTCCGATGTGGTGTTCCATTCAGGAGCAGGATTAAGATAAAACGATCTTCTTCTCTTTTTGGGAGGAATCGCAAGACCTCGCCAGTTTTCAAACTCATTCATTTCGTTAGCATATGAATCTTGGATGGCCGTTGCTACATGCGGTGTGAGCACAGGAGGTCGCGAGGACTGATTACTCTCGTAGCAGTCAAGACACAGACGGAGCTCACCATACCCTTCCTCCGCTCCAATGGGAACAGAGCAGCCGAATGCGTGGACGTTCTTCCCACAGTCCCTACATTTATGAGCACCTCCAGGGGCATCTCCTCTGGCACAGGCAGGACATGGATTTCTCGTGGCTGGTGCAGGTGTTGTCAACGGTGTGAGCACAGGAGGTCGCGAGGACTGATTACTCTCGTAGCAGTCAAGACACAGACGGAGCTCACCATACCCTTCCTCCGCTCCAATGGGAACAGAGCAGCCGAATGCGTGGACGTTCTTCCCACAGTCCCTACATTTATGAGCACCTCCAGGGGCATCTCCTCTGGCACAGGCAGGACATGGATTTCTCGTGGCTGGTGCAGGTGTTGTCAACGGTGTGAGCACAGGAGGTCGCGAGGACTGATTACTCTCGTAGCAGTCAAGACACAGACGGAGCTCACCATACCCTTCCTCCGCTCCAATGGGAACAGAGCAGCCGAATGCGTGGACGTTCTTCCCACAGTCCCTACATTTATGAGCACCTCCAGGGGCATCTCCTCTGGCACAGGCAGGACATGGATTTCTCGTGGCTGGTGCAGGTGTTGTCAACGGTGTGAGCACAGGAGGTCGCGAGGACTGATTACTCTCGTAGCAGTCAAGACACAGACGGAGCTCACCATACCCTTCCTCCGCTCCAATGGGAACAGAGCAGCCGAATGCGTGGACGCTCTTCCCACAGTCCCTACATTTATGAGCACCTCCAGGGGCATCTCCTCTGGCACAGGCAGGACATGGATTTCTCGTGGCTGGTGCAGGTGATGTCAACGGTGTGAGCAATGAGGATTCTGAAATATTCTGAAATACTGGTGCGTTACCAGACCCAACCCAATATTGTAGGCCTGACGCTAATTTCATTGTTCCATCCACAACCTGTAGGTGCTTGTTTACAAAGTCATCCACCCGCATTGGAAGCCCTGTAATCAATCTGTTTTTCAATTCATTAAGATGGCTCTCGACGGAGGCACTACTGGCGGTAAGATTGCCTCTCTCGAATATGGGAACCATGATAGCAGACCATAGAGGCAGGTACTGAGCTAGTTTGCATATATGGTCTACAAATTTGGGAAGCTTGAAAATATTGTCCCGGTCGCCGTCATCTGTCTTCGCGTGTTCCTCGCTCTCTGTCCTGATCGAGGTCACCCAATCTATCATGGACTGAGAGGTGTGCGTCGTTGAGTCATCTTCCGCAATCAGTTGTGGAGTTTCTGGGTCTTCGACATTATCATCCTCCACCGTATCTGTCAGGAGAGTTTGCATCGCTTCCCCTGTTGAGTACAACTGTTTTAGAATCTTCTTAAAAGATTCACAAGGTACTGCCATACCCGTACTGACGGAAAATCCCTCAGTTTCGGTGAGAGCAACAACGATCAAGTACATCATAATAGTTCCAGCATCCTTTAGGCTCTTTGAAAGAACAAGTTGTGCGATTCCACGGACAAAAAACTCTTTGATCTTCCTCTCCTTTCCCTGAAAGCAAGACCACCTGGTGACAGCTTTCATCAAGTGGGCTATGTCAATGCGGACAAACGAATGTGGCAATTTCTGTCGATCAATGTCGTGAGTAATGTGTAGGAAGCATTCGTGAATATACGTCTTTGTATCTGGCATTTTGGCAAAGGCTCTAACCAATGCACTAATTAATGCCAGGGAGAAGTCGCATACCACCTCAGATGGAATTGATCCGCCTAATCGGAGCCACTCTGTCAGCCAATAAGCAATTGCATTTGCATTATGCCTCTCCGACAACATTTGCAAAACAGGAATTTGTCCTTCCTTTTCTCCAGGAATAGTTACGACTCCAATATAGAGAAATATGTGTCGGGAACGAGATTTGTCCAGTCGCTGCAATTTACTAACCACCCCGCCAGTAGCATCAATACACATTTTACTGGCGGAACATGATTTTGAATAGGCTGAATAAACTCGAAGTTGTTCTGACGTCCAGTAGTGCAGGAAAAACGGGATGTGACCAATCTCTACTATGCTGCTATTATACTGATGAGCCAGGTGTAACATTTCGAGCGAATCAAAGATACTATCGGAAAGCCGTTCTTCGCCTCTGACGTCAGATGCTGCCCTTCGTAGTACACCGAGACTGGGCACATGGCTAGGCTCTACGTCGAATAGGTCCATGTCGGTTCTAGCGAGCTCTTTTCGGTACAGGGATGCTGATTTCCCATATGATATTAAATTGGTTGTAGCGATCGCCCTAGCATTGCCGGCAAGTGGTCTTTTGACCCTAATGTTGTGTTCAACTGAGGCTGGATCGTAATCCTGAACAGAAACATTAAATATAACTTGTTCACTTTCCTCTGCTGGTTTCTCAAAACAAGTCACATGCATGCTTGCTTTGCATTGCTTACACATTGCTTTTATGCGGATGTAATTAGTCAATGAACTGGGGTGTACATGCCCTGATTTAAAGATCCATGTGCATCGGTATTTCTTTTTCTTCCATACAGCTTTGTTGATTACATCAGTCCATATTCCCGATTTCAAAACTTTATATCGCCTTTTTCGCACCATTCTGCCATCTGTGCGTTTATAGGCCGTTGTTGATGGTTTTATAAGTTGCCATTTATTCGCCGAAAGCGAAATTGTGAAACTATCCGTATTCGACGAAGCATCCTCGCTGTCGCTGCAATGGTCTTCCTCTGTTGAAGACGAGCTGCCGTCTGATAGTCCACCTGTATCCTCTTCTGGAACTTCCACAACTGGTGACATGGGGAAAAGAATATGCCTTCGCTTTCGTACAAACTCGTATAACGCCTTAGCCGTCATCTCCAGCATGTAATTTTCCAGTATAGTATTCCAGGTGGGATGAGTTGGTGGCACAATACAGCTTTCCGATTCACTTTTAATTTCCTGTAGATGACTTTGGACAATGGCCATAAGCTTGTCAGGTGGTACTGCAGGTGGCCTGCCTCTATACGACGGCTTTCCCATCCTAATAAACACCAAACATTGTATTAGTAGAGCGAGAGCGCCTCCATTTGGAGCTCCTGACAAGTATTTTTTTTTTCCATTTATTCACGTTGTTGGCAATACTTAGGTCACACCTTTCTTCCGATCGAGCTGAAATTTGCACACATGTAAGGACCATCTTTTGTGTTATCAGTATCTACCTGTTAGGATACTAAAAATCAGCTCAAAATCTTAAAAAATATCTCCTGACTGGTTAAAAAATAAAAATTGTCCGATCAAGCTGAAATTTCATGGTCATTAAAAATAGCATATTCCCTTAATTTACAAATTTCAAGCCAAATCCTCTTATTTTTAAGCGTCTTCACTCGAAACTTATGGCTGGAACTTCATACACATTTTTTAAGAAAAGTTATATTAGGTATAGGTATACTATCCAGAATGGTGACTTATTGAATTCTAGCAATATCGGTCCATTGGTTTCGTCGGAAAAAAGTATTTATGCCATGTATTGCAGGTAATATTGCATGCCAAATATCCTAGCAACGAATTTAAACTAATACTTATAAAATACTTAGCACCGTGATCACTGCAAATGAAATTAGATAAGGCTATAATTACCGCCATGAGTGTACCGGGTGGTCCAAAAAAAATGTCCAATGGGCGAGACACCGCTGTGAAGAAACTACTGCAGATATAAGTCCAACAATTTCATATGTTATAACAAACATACCAATGTTTGATGTGTGAAAGTTTCAAAAATATTTCTTTTTTAGGAAAAAAAGTTACAGCTGCTCGAATTTGGTTGTCGAAAAATCGATTATATGGAGCTCAAAGAGCGCGCATTCAGAAAAAGTACAATGGCATGGGCGCCTTTATTTTCAACACTACAAATGATATCGGGCTGAAAATTTCAAATATTATTCACAACATATGACTATTATTGTATACAAATTTCAATACATTTGAATCAGTGGAACGAAAGTTCTGATATCTAGAAGTTGAGCTAAAAACAGAAAATACGGGAGATAATTTCACTTCTAAAATTAACATGTGAAATAAAACTGGATAAATTATCTCTTGTGTATTCTGCTTTTTAAGCGCAAACTCTAGATAACATAACTTTCGTTACATTGATTCAAATGAATTGAAATTTTGACACAATCAATAGTAATACTAATATATTTTGAATAACACATGAAATTTTCAGCTTGATATCATGAGCACTGGATATTTTCTGGACGCATGATTTTTTAGCTCTGTATAATCAATTTTTCGACAACGAAATTCGAACAGCTGTAACTTTTTTCCTATAATAGTTATGATGTTAAAACTTTTACATATTAGACCTTAGTATGTTTTGTATAATTTGTGTAATTTTCAGCCCGATATGTGCAGTAGTTTTGTCACAGTGATGTCTCGCCCGTTGGACTTTTTTTGGGGCCACCCGGTATAGGATACGTTTTGGTTCTATAAATAGATTGACAAAACAAGTGTGCAGTGGAAGTGCGGACAATATTTGGCTCTCGATTAGCTATTTTTTATTTTTTAGTATCGTTTGTCCGCACTTTTATTAATTGTTGCGTCACGTGAGAGCTAACAATATAACGTGTGCTATAAAAGTTATTTGAATGATTTTTAAATAAAGGTGTTGCGTGTATCGGTGCTCACTTATCAACGCGTTACACCAAACGTTTTCCTAGTTTAAACTTAACATAATATTAACAGTAAAAATAAAAATGTTCCGATATGTACGGCGTACGGTAGCATGCGCGGGAACAGAGTGCGTAGCGGCCCTAGTGAGAGCAAATGGCAGCGTGGAACCCAAATGCGATTCTACAAAAGCTGAGTAGATTAATTTTAAAATTCTAGCAGACAAAACAGATTTTATGTGAAACCGGCAAACGAGCAATGATGTAATTTGGAAGCTAAACTATTAATAGACGTCTTAAGGAGAAGAATGTATCAATTGTTAAGCCCATAAACAATTCAACCTCCTAAATCACATCCGAAAAATATACGTATCAATGTATCAAATGTAAATCAAATGTATGTAAACAATCACAACTAACAGCCCGTGCAACTTACGTTTGAACTCTCACCAGACCGTCACCGTCAGTATACGGTCGGTGACAAGCAAAGATGAACCCTGTTTAGCATTGCCACGTAGTATAGGCCGTCCCATGCTAGCGCGGGTTCATCTTTGCCTGTCACCGACCGTAGTTTCGTTAGGCCGAGAAACACTGTATACGGAGTCTGTCCTCGCAATGTACTTTTTCCGGCCTAACAGAATTACTGAAGGTGCGTGAACCTGGCCTCCCCCCCCCCCCCCCCCCTCCCCCCGAAAGATATCGAGATAAGATTATCCAGATAATTAGGGCCAGAATTTTGAATCAGATCAGAATTTTGAATTCAGAATTAGTGCCACTTTACCTGGGAAGTTATACACAAAAATTACAGGAGGGTGCTAAGTTCACGCAGCACCCCCACAAAAGATAGAGGTTTGAAACTCTCCAAATATTGAGTGCTCAATTAGTGCCAATTAGTGTCGTTGAATTCAGAATAAGTGCCACTACTTCTGGGAAGTTATTAGCGAATATCTCTGTGGGGTGCCCCCCTACAACTTCTTCATCAGTTAAGTTAGAGGTGTGAAATTCTCCAAATATTTAATGCTCAATTAGTGCCAATTAGAGCCGCTGAATTCAGAATTAGTACCACTATCCTTGGGAACTTATTAACAAAAAGCACTGGGGGATGCCCCCCTACAACTTCTTCCCCAGTTAAGTTAGAGGTTTGAAATTCTCTAAATAGTTAGTGCTCAAGTGCCAATTAGTGCCGCTCAATTCAGAATTAGTGCAACTAGCAAAGGTCGATATACACTTAAAAATATTCTTAAAATGTCAATGTTCGTAGACATTTATTTTTGAAATTGTAACACATCTATGGATTTGGATGAAAATTTTGAAATAAATTGAGACTGTAAAAAATTTGAGGATTGACATTCGCGAGTAACTTCTCAGGGTTAGTGGCACTAATTCTGAATTCAGTGGCACTAATTGGCACTAATTGGCACGGCACTAAATATTTTGAGAGTTTCAAACCTCAACTTAACTAGGGAAGAATTTGTAAGGGGGCATCCCCCAGTGATTTTTGTTAATAAGTTCCCATGGGTATTGGCACTAATTATGAATTCAACGGCACTAATTGGCACTAATTGAGCACTCAATATTTGGAGAGTTTCAAATCTTTATCTTTTGTGGGGGGTGTTGCGTGAACTTATCACCCCCCCCCCCCCCCCCCAGTGTTTTTTTGTGTGAATAACTTCCCAGGGGTAGTGGCACTAATTCTGAATTCGACGGCACTAATTGGCACTAATTGAGCACTTAATATTTGGAGAATACTCGATATCTTTCGTGGGTGGTGCCAGGTTCACGCACCTAATTACTGACGGTGTCTTGCGAGAGTTCATACGTACGTTGAACAGACTGTATATGACACAATAATGTTACTGGATTGAACTCATTAAATAATTTTTTTCGGGGCTGTGACCCCGCATCCCCAGTATGCTAGGGGCCCATCCCCCAGACCCCTCGTGCAAATTATTCTCGTAACAAAACACCATTCCCCCACGGACCAACTTCCAATTCGATCACTGTGCTTACTAACAACTCATTGTCGTGAGTACACCATTGAAATCCGACTGAAGTATACGCTGAGCCCGTTCCACACTTTTCTCAGTATAATAACTACAGTCTAAAGATTAAAGAATCTTTGCTTTCAACGGTATCATCCGCGTATATATAAATTTTACAATATTGCAATGTGCGGCATACCGTGGCAAGTTTTTCACATTTATAAGAGATAAGGGATTTGCTCTAATTTAGGGTAATTCCATGTCAAATTAATTGAGAATTTATAAGGTCCCTCTCCGATTTTGGCAAAACTGGGCACAATTGTTCACAATCCTAAAGAAACACATGGCTGACTCTCAGCGATTTTTCTAAATTACATCGTTTCGTATATACCCATCCATTTGGATGCGCCATCAACAATTAATTGGCACTTGACACATTGACACATTCATACAATAATTTAAGTTAATATTTATATATTATTCCAAGTCCAACTCCTAAATCGATAAATCGAATAATATGTTGACGAATATTAGATAACATAAAATTTCATTAGTCCTTTTTCGGGATTTTGTGGTACTTTTTTAATAGTTTTAAGGTACTATTTGCCTGTTTTTTTGGACGTTAAAGGTCATAAACATCCTAGCTCTACTGATGATACACCATCCATATATGTTGATAAAGAAAATCAGCTCCAGTGGCAGTGGAACTATGTGGAGCCATTTCGATACAATCATTTCTGACAGCTCTATAAAAAGGCGACTATAAGTATATACTGATTGGGCTGAAAATGTGCAAAATAAGTGAAAATGGTAGTCATGAATGGCCATGCAAAATTTGAACTTGATCTGACTATTTTTAGCCAATCGGTCAGGAATTTATTTTTAAGTTGACTGAGAGTCTGGGAGCCGTTGCAGTTAATAGGTGTCGGTTCTTCTGTGGAAGCTCCATTTGTTGTTTGTGGTTTGGCCCTAAAAAGGGCCGTTTGCCACGACGTTTCGGCGGATTCGACCTCCGAATTCGGAGGTCGAACCATTCGACCTCCGACACCTGAGGATGGCGGAACCATCTCCGCCGAAACGTCGTGGCAAACGGCCCTTTTTAGGGCCAAACCACAAACAACAAATGGAGCTTCCACAGAAGAACCGACACCTATTAATTTATTTTTAAGCAATCAACGGATTCGCTAAAATGCTAAAAATTTCGATTTCATAGGTCAAACTGTGTGACCTGTAGCGTTCTAGACCAAAAAAGAGTAAGAAACGGAGATCTGTGCCAAAAGTAGAAGCTTATTCTAAAATATGGCTATTTCATTTCAAACAACACAATAAAGTAGCTATTACACCTCATGTGCTAAGCACAACCTCATGTGCTTAGAAACTTGTTTTTTGAATGTCGGCGGTGCGTACCGCCCAAGATCTTTTGCAAATATCTTGAAAAGTAAGAGAGCACTAATTCTGGAACTAAGGGGGATCGAAAGCACTAATTACGCACTAATTGATAGTTTTTTTTTGTCTGGGGCTTAACGTCGCACTGTTCTGCAGCGAGGCTAATGGCGACGGATGAATGATTATGATAATGATTGGAAGATGATGATGAAGAGTAGGTAAGGATGGAAGGTGGGAAGGATCGGTCGTGGCCTATTAGTAGGGTACCTTCCCAGAATTTGCCTGTCGACTGAGGGAAAACCACGAAAAAACCCCAGTCAGGAACGACGGCCGCGGGAATCGAACCGGGGCCTCCGGAATACAAGTTCAGAGCGTTAACCACTCACCCATGTTCCGTAATTGATAGTTGATAGTGCATATTCAATAATTAATGCGTCACTGGGCGGTGCCAACTTCACGGAGCTCAATAACGTGAGTTCAAATTTCCAGCTCGACCAGAGAAAATGTGTGACCAGTGTCACGTCACACCAACAACCGAAAAACCGACACTGAAACGCTACCTAATACATGTTAAAAGAATGATTGAATTATGGTTTATTTACCAACTTAGAACATTACAATTTGATACAATCTGTATACAACTTGATACAATTATTGTATCCATCAATCTTAATGACTAATAATTATACGCAGCTATGAATTATTTTGTGCGAGTGTCTCGCCGTACGACTTGGCTGGCGTGGAGCGCCCGCTGTTAATATGTAACCAAAATTGAGTTTTCTTACCTGGCCAAGAATTCGTCTTGCAGATGAGTATGGAGGTTTCAAAACACTGCACACAAATTGATCTTCATCACTTGAAGTCAGAATATGAAATGACTGGAATCTTAGTGTAAACCAATGCAAACGTGCCACTTTGGCGGGCTTTTGGTTTCATGACACATACGTAGTCAGCAAGTCATAATAACGTTGCTGTCTAGACGACACTTCCTTTGCGCCCTGTTACGCAAGACAGCAAATCGTGTGTAGAGTCGAGATTACAATATTTAGCACAGCAAACCAAAAGGGTATGATTACTCACAATAGTGCTGTAGTAGGTACATCATGGTTGCATCATGATGTACCTAAAGTCACAGAGCTTCGGCAGCATCGAAATATGGGCGTAAATTACGATGTAATATGAGATAAAGGTAGTGTGTAAAACGCTCAATTTGAGCACAGGGCGATTATTGAAATTTTTGAAATTTTAGAAATGTGACAACAAAGGGGAAGTTTAAAAATTGGAATTTCATATCCCCCCCCCCCCCCCTCCCTCGGTCTTTAGCAGCTCAAGTGAATTAGATCCCATTAAAGCACTCGGCATAATATTATATTAATACGGGTTCCCATCCGTACCCGTTTTGAAGGGACATTACATTCCCGTCTTTCGAAGTAGTGCCTCCCGGTGTCCCCATAACAATTTAAAAAAACTGAAAAGACCTGTATCTGTCCCGTTGTTGTATAATTGTAAACATGAGAGATCATGTTACATTTTTCGTAAATATTTAACAATTGAAGAGCAAGGGAGCAAGGAACAAGGATGAATGTGACACATTTTTCAAAACGCGTTTTTTTTTGCTTTTAAAGGATGAATGAATATCAATATATCCGTAAGCTGGCGCAATCTAAGTTCGAAATATTGAACCTTTCCCCTCTAAAATAATAATAGTAATCTCTGGTTAACATTGGTGGCATATCTGGTGTTGGTTGGTTATTTAAGAAATGTCACATTCAGCCTTGTTCCGGGGAGCTCTTCAATTGTCAAAAATACCATACAAGGCAATTATCCCTCATCTTTTTCAAACGTAACCTGCAATAAGTTCATACAACATTTAACATAAGATAATAAATAATTAGTACTTCAATGTTACAAAACTACCAGTGTACCTTGCCCGACAACCCTTCATATAATCATAAGATCTACATGTAAAAAATCTGATAGGGACTTGTTGAGAGGGACCTAATTCAGGAAGAAGAAAACATTTCATAAGTTGTCAAAAGTGAGTAGAAAATTGTTCCCGGGGCTAGGCGCCCAGAACCCACATATGTTTAGGGTCCCTTAGGGTCCCGCACAGCCCCACTTGGTTGTCGCACGAGATTTTACCTTCTGGAATAGTTTGTCCCGACAAGTTTTTCACATTTAGATTATGGGAGCCTTTCCTTACTTCAAATTTATAATAGGAAATATGAAAAATTATCAGTTGGAGTATCTATTGGTTTAAAAAGGGCCAACATGTTAATGGAAAAATAATAGTTAAAATGTATCGATGCTTGGCGAATCATTTTTTTTTTAATTTTTGAAAGAATTGGATGGTAAGATGAAGGGAGGAAATTGTAGAGGAAGAATCAAGAATGCGATAATTGAACCATGAGCACGATAGGACATCGGAAGGTTTTCATTCATTAATAGAACAATAAGGGATTGGAATGAATTGGGTAAAGTGACAGAAGATTGGATGGAAACGGATGGAAAATATGTAAGAAGTGAATTAACGAACCGAGGAGCAAGACAAGAACGGGAAGAGATGGATGTTGTTATTATTTAGTTGAAGTATTTAGTGTTTAGTGTTTATACACTGATTGTTTACACTAAACTAAAGCAGCACTAAATAAAGAATCAAAGGTACCAATTAGCACTAAATCAGCACTAAATATCTGGAGAATTTCAGATCGATTGCTTTCATGGAGGACTGGACCGTGAAGTTGGCACCCCCCACAGATAAACGCTAATTACTTCCCAGGGGTTGCAGCACTAAATCCCAAAGAACGGTAATAATTAGCACTAAATATCTGGAGAATTTCAAATCAATTGCTTTCATAGGGGGTGCTGGACCGTGAAGTTGGCACCCCCCGCAGATAAACGCTAATTACTTCCCAGGGGTTGCAGCACTAAATCCCAAAGAACGGTAATAATTAGCACTAAATATCTGGAGAATTTCAAATCAATTGCTTTCATAGGGGGTGCTGGACCGTGAAGTTGGCATCCCCCGCAGATAAACGCTAATTACTTCCCAGGGGTTGCAGCACTAAATCCCAAAGAACGGTAATAATTAGCACTAAATATCTGGAGAATTTCAAATCAATTGCTTTCATAGGGGGTGCTGGACCGTGAAGTTGGCACCCCCCGCAGATAAACGCTAATTACTTCCCAGGGGTTGCAGCACTAAATCCCAAAGAACGGTAATAATTAGCACTAAATATCTGGAGAATTTCAAATCAATTGCTTTCATAGGGGGTGCTGGACCGTGAAGTTGGCACCCCCCGCAGATAAACGCTAATTACTTCACAGGGGTTGCAGCACTGAATCCCAAATTAACGGCACTATAATAAACATATTACAAACTCACAATGTTTGTAGTACCTACCGTAAGGTGCTTATATAAAATAGATGTGTTTCATTGCCTGTAGCTAAGGCTGTAACCACCGATAAATAATGTTAGCGCTAACATTATTGGGAGTTGGGACATTGTACAACAGTCCACTATTTATTTTTAACAGGTTCACAATGGAGACTCACTCATAATCGAACATTCCAATAATTATCGCAATGAGTGTGAACACAACGCAACTGAAATAGAAAGTGATCGAAAAATTAACTCAGGTTCAAGAAGAGATAACACAAAATAAAATCTTAACCAAAAATAAACGTTACTAATTAGCACTCAATCAGCACTAAATATCTGGAGAATTTCAGATCGATTGCTTTCATGGGGGGTGCTGCGCCCCCCATACAAAAACGCTAATTACTTCCCAGGGGTTGCAGCACTAAATCCAAAATCAACGGCACTAATTAGCACTAAATCAGCACTAGATATCTGGAGAATTTCAGATCGATTGCTTTCATGGGGGGGCTGGACCGTGAAGTTGGCACCCCCCACAGATAAACGCTAATTACTTCCCAGGGGTTGCAGCACTAAATCCCAAATTAACGGCACTAATTAGAACTAAATCAGCACTAAATATCTGGAGAATTTCAGATCGATTGCTTTCATGGGGGGTGCTGCGCCCCCCATACAAAAACGCTAATTACTTCCCAGGGGTTGCAGCACTAAATCCAAAATCAACGGCACTAATTAGCACTAAATCAGCACTAGATATCTGGAGAATTTCAGATCGATTGCTTTCATGGGGGGGCTGGACCGTGAAGTTGGCACCCCCCACAGATAAACGCTAATTACTTCCCAGGGGTTGCAGCACTAAATCCCAAATTAACGGCACTAATTAGAACTAAATCAGCACTAAATATCTGGAGAATTTCAGATCGATTGCTTTCATGGGGGGTGCTGCGCCCCCCATACAAAAACTCTAATTACTTCCCAGGGGTTGCAGCACTAAATCCAAAATCAACGGCACTAATTAGCACTAAATCAGCACTAAATATCTGGAGAATTTCAGATCGATTGCTTTCATGGGGGGTGCTGCGCCCCCCACACACAAACGCTAATTACTTCCCAGGGGTTGCAGCACTAAATCCAAAATCAACGGCACTAATCAGCACTAAATCAGCACTAAATATCTGGAGAATTTCAGATCGATTGCTTTCATAGGGGGTGCTGCGCCCCCCACACAAAAACTCAAATTACTTCCCAGGGGTTGCAGCACTAAATCCAAAATCAACGGCACTAATTAGCACTAAATCAGCACTAAATATCTGGAGAATTTCAGATCGATTGCTTTCATGGGGGGTGCTGCGCCCCCCACACAAAAACTCTAATTACTTCCCAGTGGTTGCAGCACTAAATCCAAAATCAACGGCACTAATTAGCACTAAATCAGCACTAAATATTTGGAGAATTTCAGATCGATTGCTTTCATGGGGGGTGCTGAACCGTGAAGTTGGCACCCCCCACAGATAAACGCTAATTTCTTCCCAGGGGTTGCAGCACTAAATCCCAAATTAACGGCACTAATTAGCACTAAATTAGCACTTAATATTTGGAGAATTTCAAATCGATTGCTTTCATGGGGGGTGCTGCGCCCCCCACACAAAAACACGTATTACTTCCAGGGGTTGCAGCACTAAATCCAAAATCAACGGCACTAATTAGCACTAAATCAGCACTAAATATCTGGAGAATTTCAGATCGATTGCTTTCATGGGGGGTGCTGGACCGTGAAGTTGGCACCCCCCACAGATAAACGCTAATTACTTCCCAGGGGTTGCAGCACTAAATCTAAAATCAACGGCACTAATTAGCACTAAATCAGCACTAAATATCTGGAGAATCTCAAATCGATTGCTTTCATGGGGGGTGCCAACTTCACGCACGTCTTTGAATGTCTAACTTCGATGAGAGCAGTCGTCAAACTGAGTAATTTGCTTGTTTATTGCTGCGTTGCGGAACGTGTCTTCGCATGCATTTTGTGCGTGGCCTTGGGTGGCCGTGGATAAGTGGAGTATATTTCGTGGGAGTAAGTGAGACAGAGAGATTACATCTAGAGCATTAGTTGGAGAGAGAAAGATATCAGTTGAATCTGCCTAAGCTGATGACGCGGTGTGAGTGACGTCACAGTGCGAGTTATACTCTTCCTCTCCTCCCCGCCCGCAATCAACACAGGCGCGTAGCTAGACTAATCTAGTAGGCTGCTCGGCCTTTCACAAAACATTTTATCAGAACATCGCAACGGCGGCGGCGTGGCACGGCTCGCCACACTCTTTACGTATAAATTATAATAAGCATTTCCGCATATTATAACATTAAGTACGTTCAATTTCAAAATATATCTAATGAACATAATATTATTTCATAAAATAAAATTTAAGATTAGTATGAATACTGGCTGCCTAGACAGTGCCTAGTTTGCCTAGGCTGCACTGCACGCCCCTGCTTGGAAACATGTATTATAAGAATCTGTTCTGTTTGTTGATAGATATGTTTGCTTCGAACCAATCCTTCCTGGACACGCTTCTGGGATAATGAAACGGGGACGCCATTTTTCTTAAATCAAGAAAAACTGATTTCTTACGATG